>JANIJG010024553.1:60483-75836 GCA_024611175.1 Megaceryle torquata
GATGCAGGACTCTGCACTTATCCTTGTTAAACCTCATCAGGTTCTGCTCTGCCCAGTTCTCCAGTCTGTCCAAGTCCGCTGGATGGCCACACAACCTTCAGGTGTATCTGACAATCCTCCCAGTTTGTGTCATCAGCAAACTTGCTGAGAAGACACTCTGTCCCATATTCAACTTCGAAATGAGTAGCATTTTTGTGTCACTGGTTTTAGTAACAGCAGTAGTAGGTCATTACACTGCAAAAAAAATGCTTTGGGTTTTCATACTGACCTTGCTTATTGTTATGAGTGTTCTAGGCTAGAATATTTTCTTTTTTTAAAAAAAAGATTATTCTTTTCTTTTCTCAAGAAATGTTCATCTGGAAATACTGTTAAGTACTAGCCTCTTGACTTTCTTCCTTTGAAGAAGACAGAATTAAATCTCTCCAAATGCAAGTTACTGTGTCTCTCAGTAAATTTATTTGATGACTAGGAAACATTAGATCCAACAGGATGTAAGAGAGATGAAAAGCAACATTAGCTGATGTGTATCAAATCCACTCCACTTTTATCAAACAGCTCAAAAAAGTTATTAGTGCTACACTGTGGAAAGAATCCAGGGTGCTTCTATAACACGTTTTCATTATTCATTGATACAATTCATGCTTTTATGTGGTGTTTTAACATTCTCCAGGCATAGGTGAAACAAATACTGGGATGGTTAGATACTTTTTTAGACAGAATGCAATTCAAGCAGTGACACCAATTTAGTATTGACTGCCTTCTGACTGAACTTAGTCACTCCATTACTAAAATAAAAGTGCTACTAGGCTTTAAAAAAAACCTCACAACATACTTTACACAAGAGAATGTGAAAAACATCCCTGTGCCTGGCTCTTCTAGCAAGATTTTAAAAGGTGACCCTGCACAAAAAAATTCATTTACATTAAGATGTAACAACCCTGAAGCTGCCATTGCTTCATGAAAGAGCCAGCTATCCTAAGGAAGGGATTTTTTGGGTTATCTTATACAACCCTCTGAGCCAAACATCAGGGAGTCCACATAATACTTTCCATGCTGCTGTATTTTCATGTCTGCTGAGCTATTGCCATAGTACCTCAGTAGATAAACTCTGCTACTGTCTGATTGTACATAACATCAGAACAATTTTTCTTAATTACTAAGGTGAATTTGATCTCTTTTTAATTCAGCTAATGTTTTCTCCCTGTACTTTTAGTATTAAGTTTAACTTCTCCTTCATTATGTTTTTCCCTTCTAATTGTTTTTATGCAGACGTGTGCGTCTCCTAAAGAAAACTGAAGGATCACATCCAAATTTCAGACAGAGCTAAGACACGATGCAGTCTCACCTCCTGTCCTAGCAGGAAGCACAAATGGTAGGGATCTAGACTTGCATAAGGTTAGCTGAAGGAGGGTACATATCTCACTGCCTTGATCTGTGCTCCTCATTAAGACTCCCACCAGTTACATCAGCCGGCAGTTCTGTAAACTCTGGCAGAAAAATACACGTGGGGATCCCTATGAAAATTTTAAGAGAATATTGTTTCTACTGCAGGAAGTCGCCACGTCACTTCAGGCAGATATTCCTTGTAGCATACACCTTTAGAAACTTTTCCCACTATTTTGCTCCTTTCTGCATCATAGGAGCATAGAAGTTCTGACAGAGTGTGCCAGATGATGCAACTTCTATCACAGAAAAGGCAGGAAATTATACCACTATTTACAGCCCAATAAAGTTTTAAACAGTCTCTGGAGATGCATCTAATGGGCAACTCTTCAGTTGAAACCCAGAAGGCTGCAGTTGTTAAGCACAAACACCACTGCACGCATATTGCTACTAGATCTTGTATCCCAGTACTTATGAAGTAACTACAGTGTCATCATGCACAAGGCATGGCACTCTGCTGCCTTTGCAGTGGCTCATGTCACAAGAATGTCTCTGCTGGTACATAAAATATTACCCCATTCAGACTATAATTTATGGGTTCCTATGTATCTTATATCTCATAATATAGTAAATGTCTTGTGCTTACTACCAGACCTAGAAATTTAGCCTAGGATTTGGAATTCAAGGCACGTTAGTTGTAATAATAAGGTGCTTTAATCAGGAGCTAGCTGCATTCAGTAGCAACCAATTTAAACCCTGGTGAGCCCTGTAAATATTCACTTGACCACCAGGAGACAGGACACTGAACACACTCCAGAAAAATACTAGTGAACAGGCATGTAAATTTTATAGTAACTTTACTTCTACATACTCTCTCAATACTGTTGGGACTTAGTTACCCTATCATTTATTGAACTTTGTAACTGAAGAATTTACTGTGCTATAGGGAATGATATCTATGCAAGCACATGATCACGTCAATCAGCATCTAACATATGCCATACCACAGCATTCCAGCATTATTATAATTGCTTAATTTGACCATATCAACTAACAGTTTCTAAAGCTGTTAATATACTTTCCTTAACAAAAAAAACTAGAGTCCTATTTCAGGTGACATTGTCTAAAAGGTCAAGCAGAAAGATTTCCTTTTTTTTTTTTTTTTTTTTTTTTCCCATTTTTTGTTAGTTTAAATGTAAGGAAATTGTTTACCAAATTAAAAAATTACATCAATATTAGTAACTATTTGGAATAGTGGTCTTTTCTATGGACTAGTAACTTTTGTTTTAGGGCGAAAGATAAATATGTACAAGATTAATTTACTGCGTTATTTGTTAATATATGGAAACTGAATGAATCCATTGTAATTGCCTTTTCACTTCACCATATATTTAGAGCTGTCCTATTCATTTGTAAGCTGATGAAATATTACCCAAACACCGAATGCTGCTTTGGTGGATGTTTTGACTAAATTGCTAAGGATATTGTAGCACAGAATCATATCATATACCCTGTTTATTATGGCCCAAGACAAAATTACTGGCCATGGTATTTCAGTTATCTGGAATTCCTGTGCTCAGGAATTTTCCCATGGCTGTTTAATACAGAGAGGTTTAAAAGACAGTCTTCAGCAAGTTTGCCTTACATTACTCTTCACTTCACCACCCCAAGTCTAAGACTGGCACAAGAGGTTAAAGTATCTCCACACTATCACTGCAAAGATTAAATGTGAAGGGAAATTCAAGAATCAAACCCATCAAAATTTCATGAATTTGGGAAAATACAAGTTCTTCACTTATTTGCTGAGTATTTACTTGGCTGTCTACGTCTTCAATCGTGTTATTTAAAAGCAGTTGTTAATAGCCCTTCACCCTAGTTTAACACAGAACTGCACTAGGCAAGGAGGCAGAGTTTGCAGAAAAGTAGTAAGAATTAACTGAATGCTTTTTTTTTTTAATTAGTTTAAATTACTGGGTGGATTCTCTCATTCAGAAATAAAATTGCTTTAATTCATGCCCAATTTTCAGCCAAATTCTGAGAAAAATGGGCACATTAATTTATTAGGAGTCTAATATACAACGGTACTGTCACATTTAGTTAATTAGCGTCAGCTATCCTAAGCAAATTAATGTAGTTGAGACCAAAGATTCACATTCTTTTATCACTTGTCAGAGAAGTTACTCTTCAAGCTCTCACAAACTCATGCACAAATACATTAAGTGCTGTGCTTAAAGTTGCAGGCAGAGGTAAAACCATGTTCTGAAACACTTCAGACAGATAAAAATTCTATAAATTCTCTCGAAATCAAGAATTAGCCTTAACAATGGAAGAAGACAGCACTTTATGACATTTTTCTGCCTCAGTGCTTTTATTATGGATCAGCTGTGGTCTGTGATCTTCCAGAAGTCTTTCCACATGCAACATACCTCACTTTTTTAAGGAGCTATGAGGGTATTAATATTGAGGCCAGCAACAGAAAAATGCTTCACCCTGTTATGTCAAGCCAATCTACTACACGCAAAGTCGGCAAAACAGTAGTTTCGTTAGATTTAAATTGTCTGTATTCTGTAATTTCACAGTCTAAAATCAAAAGTCTTGCATAGAAGGAAACCAGTCTTAGCTGTGAATATACCTCATACATTGATTTTGAAAACTAATGGCAAAGTTTGAATTTCTAAAGTAGGGCTGAACAGGAGGTCAGAATTCATCAGTATATGAATTTGCAATATACACATTCGAATTAGAAATGGTAAGAAAATAATTTAGGGATATAAAGATGCAGCATCCATACTGTTGTCCATAAAGTAACTGTGAATGCAACATTTACTCAAGTGAAACTTTATAGTTATTCTAGAAATTATATAAAAAATTACTTTGCTCTTTATGAAAGCATCAGATTAAAAGATCTATGGTGAATCAAGTCTCTTTCTTAACTAACTGGTTATAGGGCTTGGCACTTTCTATGGAAGGAGTTAGGAATCATGACATCCATGCTCCGGACTTGTGTATTTGGTATACAAGCCAAAGGAAGGAACACTGTAGAAATCTGGGTCATTATTAGTCTGTGATACCCTCCTACTGCTATAGAACTCTGTTAATGAACAAAGAACCAGATATGCTAGATACTGCACAAAACCTCCACATTTAAGAAGTGCAATCTACAAGATAAGAAGCAGATGATCAGGACATTCAAAGATCAGCAAGACAACCAATTGCTCCATTTAATAAGCAGTACACTCAGTTCTGTGAGAAAATGGTACTTTTTTTTTTTTTTTTTAAGTAACCTGGCAGAGAACTTAAGACAGGATTTGAAATGTGATAAGGTGTGTCTGCAAATAATTATAAAAAGTATCTTCCACACATAGGAGACCCACTGAAAGAAAGCAGAAAGGTGTTTGTATAGAAATGAACATGTGACAAGACAGACCAGCAGCACAAGCCATTAAAATACAATGGACAGAGAAGCGGATAGCCCTGAAGGTCTCAAAAGCGACAAGTAACTTAATAGAACCAACTTCTTGAATCTTCTCCCGATTCACTTCCCCAGCTAAATTTTATCATGTTTAAGAAAATAGTGTCACTTTTCAAGGAATTACTATTTCAGCTGTACAAAATTCCAGAATAGTATCACAATTTTTTTTCCCCCTCTTCTCTAAGAGCCTTAGAAAAGGTAGATAGTCGTGAGTCACTCGCTCTCTTGGACTCAAATCTTTATGATCTAAAAGAGAGATAAATGGAGGAAGGCAGAAAGTAAAGAATTCTCTTCCTGCCTGTAATGACAGCAGTTAGGACCCTTGAACAATTCAAGGAGCTGCGGCCTCCAGAATTCACTTATACACTTGCCTGGCTTGACAGGGTATGTGTGTGGGGAGGTGTGTTTGTGTTTTGTTTTGTATTATGATTGGTTTGGGGGCTTTTTGTGGTTATTTTTTTGTTGCGTTTGTGTGCATGTGGTTTTTGTTGTTGTTGGGGTTTTTTTTTGTTTTTGTTAAACAAAACAAAATCCTAGCAAAACAAACAAACAAAAAAACCCCAAACCAACCAGAAAAAAATGAGTGAGAAAACTTACCAAGACATGAAATCTTCTGCAGTTCCACAGTGGCTGAAAGCCAAGACAACAGCCATAGCCATTGCTTTCACACCTGTAGCACATCTGTTGCAACAAGAACGATGTATCACAGCAGAAAATGTCTGCATTGAGTTTCAATGTGGACTACAAGAGTAAGGAATCTAAGGTAAATACACTTGGCAAAGATGTCCTTACAAAATAAATGCTGTAAAATGAGACCTTAGCCATTAATATCTCACCCAAATTCCAACTCTGGCACAGCCCAAGCCTACAATGGGACAGTGTCTGGCATGTCAAACTTTCCAATGCACCAAATAATTACATTTATGTAATCAATTAGCTTAGCTAGGTCTTGGGGAACATTGGGGACTGTTGTCTTTTCGTTTGTTTGTTTAGGAGATTTTGAGGTTTCTGTTCTTTTTCTTTGCATTAAATTAACTGAAACTACTATTTTAATTAGTGGCCATTGCTATTTTTACATTTTGCTTTCCCTGAGATCAGTGGAACTGATGCAAGAAATACTTCAGGTACCAACAGGGGACACAAATTTTATCCTGTTAAATGGGCAGAGTGCAGGGAATACATCAGCAAACACATCATGGGACATGGCAGGTTGTGCCTATTTCCCGAGAAATTCATGTCTGAGGATGAACATATGAAAACCCCACCACAATGCTCAGCATCTCATAGCTGCAAAGAGATGCACTGCTGCTATTACCTCTGGGTTTGCCTGACAAGAAATTCTGGACACAAAATACTTAAGAACTTTCAAAGGATTGACAGTGACAATTTCTTTAGTCCTGGTCGTATTTTTCTCCTTAATATTTGACATTTCTACCCTTAGGAAACAGTTTAGCAGCCATGCATCCGGATAGGAATAACATTAATTAATATATTTTTTGTTTGTTTATCAGTAGAACATTCTTATATTAATGCCAAAAGATTTCAGGACAAAAATATATGTACAAGGAATTAATTAACCCTTAAGTATACAGAGGAAATTAAGAGGTACCAAGAGTTTCAGTATTGCCACCCTGCTGAAAATCAATGCTTAAATATACCATTGCTGGAGTCTTAACTGCTTTGCTTCAAAGCTGACAAAAGGTCTGTAAGCTTACTGTTCCTAAAATTTTGCTAGAATTTCTTTGGCACAGATGGGCTGGACAAGACATGACTGATAATTGTTATTGCTAAATTTAAAAAAAGAGCTAATTTAAGTTTAAAATTAATTCTAAACTTCATCTCTCTTACTGGAGTTCCACATTGTTGAATCTCTTTATGGTTTGGAGGGGTTTTTTTATTATTTTACTCCAAATTTTCCATAAGGAGAAGATAAACAAAACAAAACATAACCAAACAACAACAACCAAAAAAAAAAAAAAAGAGGGGGGGGGGGGGGGGGTTGAACCACCAAAAATACTTTGAAATTTTGGAAAATACAGGTTCAAATAAATGTGCAATTACTAACCTACAAGCCAAATACGTATTCAAGAGTTTTGCTGTGCTCATGACTAACCATTGCAGTGTAACTAGGACACTTGGAAGTGAAAAGACCAAAAGGGAGAAATTAGTCTTTTGGAAAGTATCTATCCTCCAGGGTCCATAGCTAGTTAAAATCTTAGGGAAATAATCCCAAACCCCTGAGATAGCACCAAACCACCCTCTGGAAGAGCCTCCTTCCCTTAATACTGATTATGGATGTTTATAGAACGGGATGCTTATAAATAAAGGGTGCACATCAAAGGGATGGGGCCAGTAGTCATAGGACAAGGGGCAATGGGCACAAACTGGAACATGGGAAGTTCCACCTCAACATCATGACAAACATCTTTCCTGTGAGGGTGACGGAGCACGGGAACAGGCTGCCCAGAGAGGTTGTGAAGCCCCCTTCTCTGGAGACTTTCAAAACCCACCAGGATACATTCCTGTGCAGCCTGCTCTAGGCGAACCTGTTTTAGCAGTGGTGTGGGACTAGAAGATCAGCAAAGGTCCTTTCCAACCTCTACCATTCTGTGATAGGTGAATTATCCCTACTGTGCCTTTTCTTACCTATGTAATTCCTGTGCCATATGCATTTTGAGGTTGGCATTCACATTTCCCTCTATCTGTATAGAAGATATGCTTCTATGAATAAAATAATTTAGAGTTAATTAGAGAATCTAAATTCACCTTCTATCTATGCTGGAACTGATTATCTTCAAACACACATAATAAGCTAGAACTAAACACAGAGAGATTCACTTGCACTTTGTTGACACTCTTATCACTCAAGATGAAGATAAATGCATGTTCATCTTCGTGTTTCTTTGCACACTTTTTTTGCCTCTTCTGCACTGTTCCGAAACTCACACTATGTTTTAAATCTCTCTGCTGCCTCCACTTTCAAGTCTTGGCAGTTAGAAATATATGAATTACCAAATACTATATAAGCACCAAATACTTTGAGTCCAGATTCATGGACACATTCCAGCTGCTTTGCATTTTTGTAAGTTGCAGATCTTGGTATCTGGTCCCTTGGAATTTCCTCCTTTGTAGGGAGGAGCTTTCAGTGGTAGAAAATTACTGGTGTCAAGAGACACCTAGGATGGTGCATAAAACAGATCTTCCTTTTCACAGTCAGTGTGGAAAAGTAGGTACCTACATATTTTATTATTCTCAGTTCTAGCTGGACCGCACTGAGCACTTGTTTCTGCAAAGCAGAACATCATGGGCACCCCCACTGACTCCAGATAACTTACTGCATTGGGAAAGGACATTTTCCACAGCAATAAAACATATAAACTCCCTCAAGACAGATGAAAGAACTGAACTTGTTCTCCTGCTGCATGGTTTATCCACTGCATCTGCAAAGTACAGCATTATCATTGGGTATCTTCTCCAAAGACTGCCACTGAAATTGCTGAGGCATGCACATGAACATCCTGAATCATTCTGAACATCCAGCTACACTAACAAGTTAGGAAGGTGAGAAACCGCCATAGCTTCCTTACACCAAAGAGAAAATAACACATGCAGGGGAGAAGGCTACACTAACATGATAGCAACATGAGAAATAGCAGAAAGAAGCAACATTATATGACAGAACAGAGGTGCCAGCTCAATGGAATTGTTACCCGTGCAGAAATAACCTGGGCAATGATACCCCAAATACCAAACAAAGGTGTAAAAATCAGCAATATCGGGACCAATGGGAAAGAGCAAATGTTTATTTTGGAGGTGACGAGAGTGGCAGAGAGAAAGGATTTGCAAGGGGGAAAAGGAGAGAAAATGACTATAAAAGGTGGGGAAAAATAATTCAGTTAGAATTGACCAGATTGACCAGAACAACTGGTCACTCAGTCACGTGCTTGATCACCACAGGTCCACAAAACTGCTGCTTCCATCATGCCTGCCTCTAACTCATGTGCAGAGTGACAAACAAACAGACATATTTGCCCTGGCAGGAGTGAGGGAGTACTTGAAGCACTCTACTTAGCATCATCATGGAAACACCTCACCTTGTGAACTCTTTCAGAAAATACTTGCAAAATTTGACGAATCTAGATCAAATTACCATGTTGCAACAATTTCCAACCATATTTTTAGTAAACTTAGCATTCAGCAAAAATTAACAAATAAATTACTACTCTACATACAGTAGTGTTTTTTTAATTCTATGTGCATGAAGCCTTCCACAGGTAATGTACAAGCTTTGTTACACAGGAAGTTTGGGAAAGCTTTTTTTTTTTCCTAAGCTTTCTAAGGATATTCTACATTTCATAAAAAGAGCTACTTATGATGAGGGAGAGGAAATGGATTGCCAATTATATGCATAGTAGCTGGCCTGTCACGGACAACAGCACTGTTCTCAAAATATTGACACCAAATCCATCTCAAAAGGAAGCTTTTTTTACTAGGATAAGCACTTGGAAAAACCCAAGGACTGATCTAAACACGACTATAACATTCTAAAGATCTGAGATTCACAAAAAGGCTTTTAAATCTCAACTTGTTCTCCCATATGACCTTTTCAGCTTTCTTGGCTGGAGAAAACCATTAGTCCAAATTATTTGATCTTCACTGATTCTAGACCCTTCTGATTGTAGATAACTGCAATTCTTCCACTTTCTCCCAGGAATGTAAATTCCATTTTGATGAATGTTAGGCACGTTAAAGCTTACATGAACCTAAGTCAACACTCAGCAAAAGGACCACCCACAGCCTTTCACGTCCCCTCCTTGTACAGCCACCTCTCTTCTGGCACATGCATCAAGAGTAGGATCTGGGAGCTGTTCTGAAGTAATGTAAACAGCTTAGGATATTTGTCAGGTTAGTTTTAAATCCAGATCAACTCCCAGAGCTCATCCATTTTATAGTCCCACACATATTTGTTTATGCAGACAGAAGGGGCTGTATGGGGCTTCTTCAAGAGCCAGCAGTGTCTGCTCATGTCAACTTTTAGGGTATGAAAACCAAGAATGAAGAATTGCCCTAACTGCAAGACACTTAAATAAAAAAACCAAACACCCCCACTGCCTTAGAAATAAGAATTCTCGTACCTACTTCTGGAGATTGAAGAGATTTGGACTAGTGATACTTGGAAAAATACTGAACTGCTTAGTCTGCAATTACTTCCTCATTCTAAAATTATTTTGTTTTGTTTTTTTTTTTTTGCGTGTGAAGTAGCAGTGGCAAGTTTGCATCAATTCACTGTTGATAACTTTGGATTAAATTAGTTGAATTTACTCCACTCTAAGGCCAAAATAATCATTAACTAGAACAAACAGAAGTTCTCCTTGCCCTATACCTTATAGGCTTACATTAGCATAGCCATTACAACTGATTTTGTACTAATACAGTTATACCAAACACGAACACCCAGTAAAATGACATTCAAGATGTACACCTAAATTTCAGCTAAAATCTGTTTTCTGTTAATCAGTGGGTTTTCAGGCATTCCTAATTATACTGCTTCTAGAGATATGATTTTCAAAGGTTGGACAGGGTTTTACAAGGCAAAGGTAAATAGACTTCAGAAGAAAAACTACCTATTCTTGAAAATTGAGTTTTTTCCTTGGAGATGTTTCACCTCAAAAGGATAACACATTCATTTAGGAATAGTTTTTAATAGTAAAAATAGTAAATAAAAACATTTTAAAAATAGAGGTTTGGTTACCTAATCAAACCAGAGGGTAAGCATCTTCTCAGCAAAGGCATTTTAATATATAATCTAGTCTTACCTTTCATATAGTTTAACCACATAGTGTACAGAACCACTCACTCACACAAACTACATTGCCACAGCAGAATAAAACCCCAAAGGGTTCTTAAATGCCTTTATATTTTCCACTATATCATGGAGAATATCAGATGGAGAGGCCAAAATTGGCAGATTTCAGTTTATATGAACTTGTTCCAAAAGCCACAGATGAACTCTGTTCTAATTTACCAAGAAGAAACCGAAGGCCTTGCCATTGGAATTTGTATCAGGAAATGCCGAGAGCACACGCAAGAATCTCTCCCTTCTCTCTGGAAAAAGTGCTTCCTTACCTGGTCAACGTGTCTTAACGGTAAGCAAAAGATTAAGAAAGTTTAATTCAGTTTGCATAAGCAATTCCAGAAATCTCTTTCCAAACACATGGGAAAGAGTTCTCAGATCCATCCAGGCTTTGTGCAGCTCTTGTCATAAATCACAGCAGACCTGCAACCACTCTCACCTATGTAGAGCTGCTACACACATGTTGAACACTCTACACAGATCCTGGGCTTTTTTCCTCTTTCAGTTGCTAGATACCACCTACAAGAATACTTCCGTAAAAAGGAAATCCTTTGTGTTCGGATCCAAAGGTTTCATGGCTTCTTTCTCAGAGAAAAGAGCTTCATCTCTCCCAAACAGAAATCATGGTAAATTGCTCAGGAGAGGAGATGCCAACAGAGCAAAGACTTAAAATGAAAAAGACTCAAGGGTGTGAAGGAAGACAAGTGAAATGCTTCCTTCAATAAAGTCCTGAGGGAGGATGTGGGATGGTCTGAATCTTGTGCATTTTAGTACTGTCCTAATCCATGGCTGAGTCCTGCAGATTCAGAAGTGTAGCCTCTCTTAACCACTGTGCAAAACACACAAACCAACCCAGACATTTTCATGCTCTACCACTACATCAGCAAAAGCTCACGTTATATGACTCCTTAAGGTAACATTAAAAATACATAAATCCCTAAACTACAATACCCCTTCTGTACTGCTATACTACCATTAAAGGTTATTCACTGAATTTTTACAACAAACTAACTTTACAGAAAGAGATCCTGATTCATACATAGTGAAAAGGTTTCATCACGACATCCTTAAGTAAGGCGTCATCTCTCAAGGCAGCAATGACATTGTGCATTAGAACAGTGTAATGTCCAACTTTTGGTTAAAAGTGGTTATTAAATCTCCATTTTCCACCAAATACAGTTTTAAACTGGTCTTTAGAATTTATTTCTAGGTCCTAAGCTAAAGGAAGCAAACCATCTCCCACTCAAAGCAAATGCTGCAGCCTTTAACTAGCGCTAATAGATGTTCTTCTGAAGAATGTCAACCATGACTCAGACTTGCTTCCTCCAAACAGATCTTGAGATCTGGCATTTGGGAAGCCCTGTAATCTTTAAGCTGTAAGTTTTCTCCTTGCCACCCCACCCCTGCCTTTGTTTCCCTGTGTCTTAAAGTCAAAAAATAATACACTCCAACCAGCAGCAGCTTTCAGATGGAGCTAGGCCTTTAGGAAAAAGATTGATTAGGACACGCAATAAGAAAACAAACAAACAAAAAAGAATCAACGAGGGCCTGGCAGAAAACAAACCACAAGCTTAACAGCATTGTTTCTGTGACTAATATTTAAACTCTGTTACAGCTCTGCAAAGGAGAGTAACAAGAATCCTGCAAGAATTACAGTACCAGTAAACGCACAGAAGTCATTGTTCATTGTGGGAGCCTCACAGCCAGCTCCAGCCTTCTCAGCAAGGCACTGCCAGATCCCTCCCGCTGAGCTGAAAGGAATTTCCATATTTTAAAAAGCCTAAGTGTGGCAAGCGAGCTATAATATTATTTTCCCTTGAAACAACACACACACACACACACACAAAAGAACATGTTATGAGCAAGCGTCAGGGTGTGTGTCAGCTACACCTTTCCCATCAGAAGCTTAACAGGGAAGGACAGTTTAAGTCCTGCCTAGAAAAGAACAAGAGCCCATCTTCAGTCCCAGCACCCAAGAAGAGATACAACCCATAAATCTAAGGACTTGCTTGACACAAATCACATAAAAAGTCAGCTGATTGGATCTAGCCAAAATTCAGGCATCCTGCAGATGCAGAAATAAATAGAGAGGAGCCCTTTTCCCCAGGTTCAGAGTGCAGCCAGTGCAGGGAGACTGGGCTCAGCCCAGCTGTCAGCATTTTCAGTGCCATCACATAGACCTTCTTTACTGGAGCGCAGGAATTTAGGAGACACATGGAGTCATGTCAGCTCTCTTCATTAAGGTCCTTCCAGTGATTTGTTTGACACTATGTATTTTCACCAGATCAAAGCATCTTATATATATGTTAGGCAGAGTACAGAGCATGCTGTACTTTCCCTCCTTCTCTCAAAGTTTGAAACAAAGCATTGAGAACCACGGTATGAGCCATTTATCTGTCAAATAAAGATCAAGGATGATTAAGAGCCTCTGGCAAATCAAGATCAAGGATAGTTAAGGGCCTCTGGCAAAGCTGATAGTGCAGTCTGTCCCCATCCAGCTTTAAAAGGATTGATAGAGAGGCCCTTACTGCTATTACAAAACAGAATTTTTTGAAGGTGTGAATTCATTCCCTTTAAGATTCATGAAGTTCGGTACCTGTTCTTTCTGCCTGTGGTAACTTTTGCTTTTTGCTTTCTCTGATCTTCTATAATATTTGAATGAAAATGTCTGTAATGGCTGCTCAGGAGTAGGCTACTAGGTGACATTAATATAACAATACTGCTGTTGTGAAATGTGTTCCTGTTAGTAGGAGAACCCAAACAAAACACAAACCAACAAAAGCAAAAAAGCCAAGCCACAAACCACCGAATGAAACAATTTACACTTCTGCCTGCCTGCTTATGTTTGCAGCCTGATCAAAGCTCAGATTCATCAGCTCTTAAATGCCTTCACACCATGAATGAATTCAGCTCTGTGTATATGGATAAGTAAAAGCTGATCATAAAGAAAAATGTTGATCACATGGAGACAAAACAAAATAGGCTATCAACTTTAATTTCTACCGAACGTTTGGATTATCCTAGAAAAGAAACACAGAAATGTCTCTAGAGACTGCGGTTTGGGGACTCTCCATTACAGTCTGGGATGCTTTAACAGATGACAACTCCAGACTTCTCTGAAGTTACTCAGCTGAACATTTTGCTGTCAGAAATAGGCTGTAATTAACAAATTTTTTTGCTATCAGAAATAAGTTGTAATTGACACACACACACCCCCCCTAGGAAAAAAACAAACAAATAAATAACAGGTAACAAGGTTTTGTTTTGGGCTTTGTTTTAACAAGGAAAACAAGAGATTTATACCTGAAGTATTTAATAAAACATTGTAACATTGTTTTGAACTCAAAAATGTGATTTAAGAATTGCATTCACTGAAAAGATTTTAAATTATTTTTCATTTTCAGGATGGAAAAAGCATGTGTTTCGATTATAAAAACTTCATTTCTTCCCAAGTGACTACATCTCCCATAAATTAACAGAGTATCTTTTCCTGTTCCTCATCTCTGAGGGGAGGCTTGTAGGAATTCCAGGATTCACTGCCTTTGGACCTGTGGTCCACTGCGGAGAGTGGGAGGATGAGAAGTTCCAGTCCTGGCAAGGCCTCAGATCTAAGATTCCAATACTTCAATGGACATTAAGTGGAAAGAAAAAAAAGTAAATCCATCACTATCCAGCCATTTTGGTGAGATGGCTGTCTTCATCATTTTTACTCTACTGAAAAGCACAAAGTGTAGTTCCAGCCAGACGTGATTTCTTTATACAGAGCCAAGGACAAGATCTCCACATAACTACATTTGGACAAATCTTCATTCCAATGCAGGAAAGTCCTGTTCATTTGAAAGCATTATAGCCATTGCTGCTTAACAAAAGGATTAAGAACCACTTAGTTAACTAGTCTGTATCAAAGTTATGACCAGCAGCAGTCCTCAGCACAGCAAAGTGCTGCACAAGCCTGGTTATTCCATGCTGGGGAAGGAGAAAATTTCATTCCATTAACAGACATCTTTAAAGCTGACTGTGTTGTTTACTGCTAATACTACCACAACATCTACCACTGCCTACCACTGCAGATGTTTCTTCTGTTTTGGCACCTCCAGTAGGTATTGCGTCTCAAAACACACTGAATGCTCATCATTCACCAAGGCTTCTTCTTTGGAAGCATATCATAGGAGTAACTATATATTGCAAGAAACATTGGCATCTGAACAACTAATGTCTCTACCTTTGACTCATTGAAGCTCATTCAAATTTTCCTAAAAGGGACTGAATGACAATTTCAGACTGAATGTAGTGAGAACTGTGGATGAGGTATGCACATCTGAGTAGAAGCTTGCACACAGACGAAGAGCAGAACCACAGTAAAATCAAATAGCAAGCACAAACCACGCAGCACTACATTATGCTTCGCACAGATGCTATCTCCGCTAGTTCAGGCAGTGATGACCTGGGCTCTCACTACATATATATTTTTTAATGGAGAGGTTCTGTATTTGTTTAAATTTCTTCCTCCTCTGGTTTTGGTTGTCTGGGTTTTTTGTGTGTGTGTGTGTTGGGGGTTGTTTTGGGGTGTTTTTTTTATTGGTTTGGGGGGGGTGGTGGGTTGGTGGGGGGGTGCTGTGTTGTTTTGGGGGGGTGGGGGGGGTT
>JANIJG010024553.1:75936-100482 GCA_024611175.1 Megaceryle torquata
GTTTTTGTTTGTGTTGTTGTTTTTTTGCTTTTTTTGGGGTTGGGGTTGGTTGGTTTGTTTGTTCATTTGTTTTGGGGTTTGTTTGGTTTTTTTTTTCCATCTGTCCCATTCTTGGTTTTCTTTTTACTTCTAGTCTAGAGCAGTATTCAGAAGTAGATTCACTGAACACTTTATAGAAATCTAAGTTTAAATATCTGCTCTGCAAAATCCACAGTGGAGCCAGACACTGTCTTTACGGCCAAAGCCTTGGAAATCAAATTTTGGCATGAATTATAGGCTATCCAAGTACATTGGAGTGGACTATGCACCGTAATTCCAATTATTCATATTCTAATGTATTGTAAACTAACATGAAAACACTCATTTACAGAACAGATAAAGGTGTGGAAAAGCTGTGGAGCAAATAGGAGCAAATGGACATTTTGTTAATTCTTAAAGATACTAAAACCATTTGCACAACGTGGACTGTTCTTTGGAGATTTTTACAGTAAATATATTTTTGTCTAACAAGTAAATACAGCAAAATATTAAAATAAAACCTGTTATCAGCTTCAGAAGGTCTTCTTTTTTAATATCTACCTTTCAGACTTTATGAATTCCTATTTACCTATCATTAAGCCGATAGCAAAATGTTCAGAAATGCCTTCTTTTTCTTTTAGGTAAAGCTTTTTAAGTAGCTAAAAATGTGTAGATTTTCAATTCCTGTCTTAAAACTAAGAATTGTCACTTCTCAGCTCTTTGGAATAAAACAAAAACACATGAATGGCAGGAACCTGCTCATAAAAGATTATCCTAGTCTGTAGATGACAGACAGCAAAGGGCCATTCTTGGAGCTACTGGCAGGCAACCAGGCTCTAGAGGAGAGTGGAGATTAAGACAGAAGCCACCACAGTGGTTTCTATTCACTCTAAATGGCTCCTTAGACAGCATGCAAGTTTCTTTGTATTGCCTTTCAGAAATGCCCTCTTCCTTCCTGTTCCCTGCACTTTTAGGTGACATAAGCAGCTCCTTCGAAATTCTGGATTCTGTTTCCCATACCAGTAGTCTAAAAATTAGGCCCTGAAGAACATAATTCAGAAGCTCTTGTTCAAGCAAATCATATTTTGTAAAAACACCCTTTTAAGTGGCAGCAGAGGAGCTATGCTTAGAAAGATAGAGAGGAAGAGAGGAAAGCTATTCAGTAACAAAACAGGCAGCACATGTCAGCGTTTTGTACATTAGAAGCAACACTGCATCCTTCTTCATCTACAAAAAGAACAGAGTCAGTGATTTAGCTGTTTGTCCAGAGGCAAAAATGATTACAATATTGAACTGGACACTTCTTGAATAAAGTGGTGGAACAGTTCATGTAGCGAGCACATACATTTATTATGACTCAGACAAGTTCCAAAAGGGGCATGTAGCAACATACACATGGCTACCACTGTCAAACGGTGAAGAACTTCTAGAAGTCCTTTGGTAATTCAACAAAACCAAACCACCTTGAGACAGCTAAAATACTCTCTCAATACATGTCTAAGATTCACTTTACACCTCTGAGATGCCATTTTGGTGAATCAAATAAATCTTAAGTCTCAGAGGTGAGCTGAAATGTCAGAACAAGTGCACTTGCCTGGAACACTCTCAGATTTAAAAGGTTTTTAAATTATTTAGAAAAAAAAAAATCACAAATGCTTGTATGCATCAGTGTTGTAGGGTCTGGACAAACTGAGCTTGAGAGGAAGTGAATCACAGTCTTTCTATAACATGTCCGGAGGTGTCTCAAAACACCAGCAGCACACATAAAATTCAAATGACATTAACTTCTCTTAGAAAACGGGGCTATGCAACTGCAGCAAGATCCATCTCATAATCTAGTTATTGCCACAATGACTCCATTCATCCCAAGATAAGAAATCATGCTGAACAGAAAGCCTTGCTGCTTTAATTGTTTCCTGCCTGCAGGCTGAGGTCCTGCACACACACAGTCCTGCTGACCTCTCTTGAGCCAAGGGTTGTGGACCATTTTTTTTTCTGTGACTTGCCATACAACAGCACTTCCGTAGCTTTCAAGTTACTGTGTTCAATGTAACAGTAAAGAGGATGTTTCTGGTTAGTTCAAATTTAATATATTAATAGTGTTCTGCTTCTGTAAAATTTAGAAGCATATAAATAACAAACCATTACAGTAACAACTACTGACTTTCTATGTTTATAGAAAACTGGCAGTTCATAAATATTAAAGTATGCTGTTAGCGACAAAGTACAACATATAGATGCTATTTTTCCTAAAGATAGGGAAACAGTAACCATCACTGAAATAATTCATTATTTATAGACCTTTGAATTTTAAAGCCACACGACTACACTACTATTTTTTCCATTAAAAGTAAAACAAATAAATAAATAAACATCTCTTTGTTACCCCTTTGATGAATGTGCTGAAGGCAATGGAAACAGTAACTATTGCTGACAAGTTTCTCAGTTATACAGTGATATTTGTCACTTAATCATCAATACACATTTTTAAATGAGCCCTGATATTGCCAAATAATTATCACATAGCTTCATTAAAGCTCAAACACAGCAATCCTGTCACAACTGGAGATTGCAACCACGCATCTGTAATTTGCATCGTGGAAGTGTTACAGTGGGGAGGAATACACTCCGAGCAAACTTCCCTTTGGGCTCATTAGAGGGAACTTCCAGTGCCTCCAGAGTTAGAAAGGAACACAATCAAATTTGATATCCAAGTCAAACCATGTATTGAGTATTGTGACGGTTCCCAGAGTCCTTCAGCTAATTTGTACAACTTCTGCAGTCAGAATCCTTTCCCTTTCAATCTCAGGGAAAGCTCACCTTAGTTTTTTCCTCAAAATAATTTCCTTCTTGCAATTCTACAATTCAGAGAGATCCTGACAGTAAAACATGAATGGACTAATAAGAAAATTACTAGAAGTAGGCAAACAACCTATACAGAAGAACCAAGTTGAAAAACCAAGAATATTTTCTGCAGTCAATCTCCCTATAGTAAGTTTGAATGTTACAACAGCAGGAACACAGCCATCCTGGAGATTATTTTCTATCCAAATTGTAGACTATTTTGATATGAGGGGGCCTTATTTAAATAGGAAGCTTAGGACAAAAAAAGTTCTATCAAGGTTTGTTCAAACAAGAATTTTCCACTTACTTCAAAAATGACATCTCCCTCAAAGTCCAAATAAAGGCTTTTTTGAAAGATTTAATGAAACTGTAGAGATCGGGTCAAGCTACAAGACTGGGAAAGACATAATTCAGAAGTTTTATTGGCAGGTAAGTTACACTAAAACTACTCTCTAAGGCTTAAACTGACTTCTCCAAAGCTTCCAGATTCAGATTTCCCTACTGTTAGGTACACTTCCTTCCCTCTTCCTGCTGCACACAAAGGAACCTTGGAGGATTTCTAGCAAGCTGTGTCCACGCTGTCCTGCTACACTGCCCAGGTATGTCTTTCAAAGCCCAAATCTGCTACTTGCCTGTGCTGTGCTGGCCTTGAATATCAAGCAGGACATCATAAAAGTTGCCTTGCTAGAATATTACAGAGGTGAAAAAGAAACTCAGGACCCTCCAGTATGTACCCTCCATCAACCTGGATTCCTTAGCTTGCACTTCGCATTATCCTTGTGCCTCACTGACCCCCAACGCATATACAGCACCTCTCTTCATATACACACACCTAGCTGGCCTACTGTTGTCACATAAGGTACAAAGTGACAGGTAAGTCCAGCACATCACATAAGAAACCTGCTTCAGATTTAGGGCCAGCGAGTTACACATGCACTCCTTACTGGAGCCTGCCTCATTTCTACAGTGATGAAGGCAAGACCCTTAAATAACCTGGCCACAGTACCCAGTTTCACAATCTCCTACTCACCAGCTTGCACACACGCCAACCCTCAAGGCTGCAGCTCTCGATCCAGCACTGTCAGCCAATAGATAATGTTACTGCCACAACTGTCAAACAATCCAAGTCTGCCCAGTAACTAGCAGCATCCTACAGATGGTTTGCTGGGTGAGGGTTTGTAGTTTGAACGAGTTAGTAAATTGACACTTAAAATCTTCACTGAAGTTTATGTCTCTAAACGGAAGTTGTTCATTGCCTTTCCTGCATGGGAAGCAGAAGCTTGGCATGGAGAGACCTGAAGAGGCTGGCACAGCTCCTTAGTTTTCAATCACACATGGCATCCAGGATACACCTTCACTGCACAGAAGGTGTACATTATGTGGCTTCCACTGTATTAACTTATTTCCCCACAGATACCAGGAGGACTGCAGAGAAAGCTCTTTCAGGCTAAATAACAGGGAATCTTCCCCCCATATGCAATTAGGATGCAGACAAAAGGATAGCATCAGCATATTGTTACCAACAGTTACTCTTCTGTATTTTCACCTAGTGGGTTTTGTTTGTTTGGTTGGTTTGTTTTAATAAGAGTATCAGTAACGTTTTGCTAATAGGGAAAAACAGTTTGCTTCTGGCAAACAAAAATGCCAACAACAAAGATGAAAATTCTCATTAATCTCTGAACACATGGCTGAGACTCAGAAAACACCGCTTACAGAGAAAAGCCTTTGTGTCAAATATATGAAGTGTGGGCCTCTACAGAAGTGCTTAGAATGTTCTTATCAAAGCTTGTCAAAACTTGCACAGTTTCAGAGTTTAGAATAACCTTGAGTCCCAGCCTGCGTTGTCAAAATTTTTTTAACCCAATTATGAAAGAATCTGTGCTTTGATAAAACCTAAGCTGCCTTTTAAGTCAGAGTTCAACTCCAAATTCAATATATGTGATTCTAAAAAAAAAAGTTATAAATGCTTTAAAAATGACAGAAAATTCGTAACAGTAATGTAAAAGCAAAATCAGCAACTTGTAGCATGTTCAAATGTTGCATTTTGGGGAATTTCCTCTAGTGATATCTCTAAAATAGTGGATTCTTTGAACCTATCACAGAAATCTCACACAAACAAAAGCATTTTTCAGTGGAGTTCTTTTATACCTCAAAATTCTAAGTGCTTATGAAACAACAGGGGGAAAAAAAAGAAAAACAAAACAAAACAACCCATAATCTTTTCTGTTTCTATCTTTCATTCCAAAGATTAAAGGAAGTAAGGAGAACTCATCTGAGGATGTACCAGCTTCCACTAGATCGACTGCTCTGTGCTTTCCCAATACAGTGTAGTTTTCCAGTAGAGATTTGAGTTATTCTATTGCAGTAGATTCAATTGGATGTACTGTCCAGAGAACTAGGGAGAAGGGCAGGAGAAGAGACAGAACTAATTTAGTACTTCCTCCACATAATCCTCACGTAATTTCCTCAGATTCACACAGACCTCAGGAGATCACTTTCAAGAAGTACATTTCTTGATCTGTAAAGGAAGAAGGAAAAGTGTAAAAGGCATCTGTGTTGTATGCATTTGTAAGCAATTCTGCTCAAGATAACTGGTGAAGTTCTTTTACTTGTGCATAGAAGATAATGATGTCCTTCAAGAGCAAGCATGAAAAATTCTGTCAGAATCTGGATTTGTGCTGAACTGCAGCCAGTATAAGGAAGACTTCTCTCTTCCAAGAAAAGGTTGAGAAAACTGGGACTATTTAGCCTGGAGAAGACTGAGAGGAGACCTTATCAATGTCTATAAATATCTAAAGGGCAGGTGCTAGGAGGATGGAGCCAGACTCTTTTCAGTGGTGCCCAGTGACAGGACAAGGGGCAACAGGCAAAAGCAGGAGGCTCCATCTAAATACAAGGAAAAAATTCTTTCTTGTGAGGGTGACAGAGCCTGTCACAGGCTGCCCAGAGAGGTTGTAGAGTATCCTTCTCTGGAGACTTTTAAAACCTGACTGGATCTGTTCCTGTGTGGCCTGCGCCCTGGGTGATCCTGCTCTGGCAGGAGGGTTGGATTCGATGGTGTCCAGAGGTCCCTTCCAACCTCTACTATATTGTGATTCTTTCCCGTGAGGTTGCCAGAGCCTGGCCCAGGCTGCCCAGAGAGGTTGTGGAGTCTCCTTCTCTGGAGAGATTCCAAAGCCACCTAATGTGATCCTGTGTAATGCGCTCTGGGCAAACCTGCTGTGGTGGTAGGGTTAGACTAGATGATCTCTGGAGGTCCCTTCCAACTCCAATGACTCTGTGAATTACTTGCACAAAAGGCAACTGTTAGCTACTGCAAGAAAGTACAGTGGCAGTTGGTAGAATACAAAGTTCCAAACAAGAAGAGTTCAGAGCACATTATCATTTAAATATATCAAAGGAATTTCCAGAATCAAAAGCACGGTGAACCTGCAGAATGTGACCAGAAGACTGTGGTCAGTTAATGAAATCAAGAAGAGTCTCCAAATTACACTGCAGGATGAACCTGACAGCCTCAACATCCCTATGAAAAATAACAGTGGTGCAAGACAAGCACTTATCCACTTTTCTTGGAGAGAAATATTTGAGATAGTGAGTTATAGCCATAGTATGTAAAAATCATTATAGTAGGGCAGCATATTTTAATTAAAATATTTCATATTTCCATGTGAATTTATCCTTTCCAACTGTTCAGATCAGCAGCTGATTAAATCGTAGGTCTATTTCTCTAAATCACATGCAAAGACAAAAATATGCAGTTGTCACCTGCTTTTCAGGTCTCACAATATATTTCTGCACACAACATATTTGCAGCACCACCTGCAAGCTGATGCTACACTGACACAAGCTGAAATGGCATATACCATACTAGATTTACTTCTCCCCTCATTTATTTCTTGCAGACATAGGCTTAAGCAAAGTAAGTTTCAAAGTCTTGTTCCTCAGCCGAGGTTTCTTAAGTTCAAGAGAACTCAGAACAAGGACAGCTGTCCTGAAGTTACCTCTGACTTAATTAGTTTGAAAGTTCTGCTAAATAATTGGGTTTTTCCTCAATCTCTGCTTGACAGCTGAAAACAAACAAACAAAAAAAATGGAGTCTGGCAAATTCCTTATAAAATCTCACAATAAATTGTAAGAGCAGCCTTACAAAACCTCTGAAGCCAGAGATCAGTTAATGTCAGTACAGACACAAGCAGCAAGATGTCCTACAATAACTGGGTTTAAATTGAAGATGACAACAATCCCCAGCTCAAGAAGGCATAATCGCAGAAAGCAGTTAAGCCTTAGATCACATTGCACAGGGATCTGAGGAACCTCCATTCTTGAAGATACTTGAAACTTTATTGAGCAAGGCCCTTAGCAACCTGATCTGGCCTTTGCATGGGCCCCACATTGAGCAGGAGACTTGGCCATTTGATCTTCAGAGTTGCCTCCCCATCTGAATGGCTCTGGGATATTTATTCCACAATTCCCAAATCTCCATTAAGCACATGTGCAAGTCTGGGTGGTGCTGGATGGCTAGAGATGCATTCACACATACACCAGTTCTCTCCTCTCTGACGCTTTTGTGAGTTAAGAGATGTGACAGGTACTCTGTAGTTGGCAGCTAGCAAAAAAGCACAACACACAAAGAATATTTTTGAGATTTTGGAGACGTTATGGGATAACCCATAAGTATATCTAATAGTGATCATATGAGCCTTAGCAATACTTGACCTCTGCAGACCCAGAACAATTTAGAACACTTATTGTCAAGCCTGATTTCAGAGAAGAACCTTCTTTGTCTACAGGAGAAACTGTATTTATGATTTATCCATTCAAAATCAGCATTCAAAAGGCAACCTGAGGATCTCCTAGCTATTTACCAGCTAGCTACCTTTACCTGATTCATCATGTTGTTGCAGCAGAGCTTCCCTGACTATGGATCAAATCTGGTCTGGGTAAGCTGCAGAGTCTTTGCTTTTCTCAAGGCCAAGCCTGAATTCCTGCACCATAATCCAAAGACGCCATACGGAATAAAAGAAACGTGGTTTGCAAATCACCCCTAAGGAGGGAAGAAACCCATAACTTTAGATCCAAATTTTTACAGAACTCGTGTAAATTCATCTCAGTTAATGAGGCTAAGCTGGTCCAAATCGGATGAGGAGAATCTGGTCCTGAGAGTCTCATTTTCACAATGTAATGTACCGTGTATTTATCAGAGCAGGGCTCCATTTTGTTAATGTTTGTTTATTCTGTTACTGCAGCATTTGGCAAGCTGTTTTCATGTCCAAGACACATAGTGTTATTGCTTGTTGGGGTGTACGTGGAGCTGTAAGATTGCTTATAGCTTGGTTCATAGAACTAGTTATGTATGTTCTGTAATTTTGTCATGGATCTCTCCTAGAGCAGTCAGGCTGCAGGTGGAATGCTTGATTCAAAGAGAGGAATAGCTGTGTTACATGCAAGGACTGTAAAGCACTGGACAGGTGCTGGAAAACTGCAGCTCCACACAGAGTTACAGCTTTGATAAAACAGCCTTAGTTGGCCACTGACAGATTTAATAACATTGTCTCCAATTACCTCTTTTTCCTCTAAAGATCTGCCCTAATTGATTTTTCTTGAAATTTCTTAAGACTGAAGGGGCCTCTTATGAAAGACCCAAAGGTCAGTCCTTAAAACACAACTTTCCAAAGTCCTCTAATCCCAAAACCTGCTAGACAGAGGTCTGTTGATATGGGTGCTCTTTGATTCCATACCACCTCAGATGTCCACTGCCCATGCCACATAGGCCTACTTTACTTATTCTCCTAGTGACTTTCTTAGTTTGTGGCTACCTTTGGAAGCACAGCCCTCACCTCTGGGGGAGGATACTAGAGATTATCATGCTTTTCCTAAGCATTTACCAGCAAATGGTATCCATATCCCCCACTCTATGTCAGGTGCTCATACAGAATCCAAAACTCAGAAGACAGATAACTCCCAGGTTATAAAGTGAGGGAAGGAGGCTTAGGAGGCACCAGCTACTTGTTCTTTCCAAACACATGGAGATCAATGAGGTATTCATTGTCTACTGGAATTCAGAATACTCTTAATAAAATACCATACATAGGTACCTGTAGCCCATTTTGTTAGCTTCTTACACCAGCTATTCAGGCCTTCTCCCCCTGTATAGTCCTTCCATCCCTATTAATATTTTTTAAAGTCTACTGAGACTATTATACTGAAGAAAAGGGGAATCATCTTATAATTTAAGACATATAAGTTGCTATGTTTTTGGAAACTGAATAGATTTCATTACAGACATACATTTACCACTAGCTTCTGATCTTCCTGGAATTACCTATTCTTCAGAACACCATAATGAAAGTTTATAAGAAAAATGGGTTCCTATATGCTGAAGCATTAATTCTTGTGAAATGGAAATCACCTTATCTAAAAGAGGATGAATAGAGTGTAAGACATCATGAATTACCTTTGGTAGAAAAAGCCTCTTGCAAAAATATCAGGTTACTGAGACGCTTGCTATAGCGCCTGCTAGAATGTTATTTTATTATTTTTTATGAATGGACCGATTCTATTGAGTTCATTTTCTTTTTCCCATTTTCTTTTCCCCATTTTCTTTTATGGAATAGAACCTAATCCAACAGGGAAATGACATCTCTCCTGGAGGATTCTGAATGTCTGATGACTGGATGGAACATTAAGTAGTTAAAAACAAAAATAAGTCTGAATGATAAACCTGATGTCAAATTGTCTCTCAAGTCTGGATGCAAATTCAAATTTATTGACTTGTCATACCCTTCCAAATGATCTAAAAGCCTATAGTAAAGTCATGGTATTTAAAAGTTGTTACAGATGGTCAGTCATTGAGGGGGAAATCTGATGTCCATTTTATTTTCAGAGGACAGTCATGGCTTTCTGATATCAAAGAGGAGATGCAAAACAGAAGCACAAAAAAACCCCCACTAGTCAGCACTGGCTTTTTTTTTTTTTTTTTTTTTTTTTCCTGGAGCTCCGGAAGGAACTTCAAAAAACCAGACAATTTGCTTTGCAATTTTACATTATTTTTAAAAAAAAGTGAAGAAATCAACACAGCAAATGTAAAAGTAAATGCAAGAAGTGTTCTACACAGAAAACTGCATGCTCCCTCAGCCCTTGGGAATGAAGGTAGTTTACAGTCTGCTTTACTGAACAAATATCTAGTAAGTACATTGTCTCTTTAGAGTTCAGAGTTATGGCTGTTTAGAAACACAATTTTCAAAGTCACATTGCTTTATGACTGTTCATATGTCTAAAGACTAATTAACTGTGACAAGCTGACCATTAGGAAAAAGCATTCATACACATGACAAGATGACAGATGTTTCAACACAAATACAGTGCCATCCTAATAAAAAAAAAAAAGGAAGATATGACAGGTTTAAGTTTCAATTAATTAGAGATGTTGGAGAATATAGTAATCATTTTCACACCAATGAACCCCATTAAACTGGAAATAGGGTATTCTTTATTTTACACAGTAAATCAAAAAAAAAAAAAATCAAGTGGATCTAATAAGAAGGTGTGCTTCTGTGCACTGCAATCTGCTCTCTTTCTCTAGCCTTTACTGGCTTTACTTTTATTAACCTAGAAAAATGGGAGGTGATAGGAAGGCAAAAATATAGGATTTCACTTAAAATATTTTTGTAATCAGCAACATAATCACCAAGTTTATAATCCTTAATTCTAAGGACAAACAAAATTGATCTCATATTTCTACTTTAGAACAAAAAACCTGGAATCTTTGAGGGGATGAAAACCTAGCAAACTACACCCCATATTTCCATTTGTTTGTATCCTTTGTACCAAGAAAATGAAAGCTTTCAATATTAGTCACCCACCCCATTTTACTCTATTAGAGAACTTTCTCAAACTTGACTTATTCCAAATTCTGGATGTTTCTGAAAGCCCAAGAGGTTTCAGGACACCCTGGTGAGCATGTATTTAAGCCACCTCTCACCTGACTGTCAGAGCTTGGCATCTATACTAGCATTAGCCCAGCTCAGACCATAGATTTCAGTAAGGAAAGCACTGAATGCCTCTAAGGAATCATTATGGCACCCAGCAATTATTTTAAGAAAGCCATAGTTGCATCTTTGCTTTATACTTGTGTCCAGAACCTACAGACATGACTGCAAAAATGTCATAAGTACCCTAGGCAAATTTACACTTTGGAAAGGTGCACGAGGAGAAATATTTTATGGCTACTGCACTGTCTTGGAGCACATTCCCCTAGAGTTTTGGTTCGGTGTGGGGTGTTTCTGGGGAGTTTTGTTTAAAGATTTCTGTGGGCAATGAAACTACAGTTTTCCAACGTGAAAAAAATGCCCTCTTCTTTTGCCTGGGCAAGGAAAATAAAATACAACAATTCATTTTCATTTGTTAAAACTCATTAACAGAGAGTCCCAGCACAGGTCCGCAACCACACATCAGAACATAATCTGAATCTAACAAAACTAACTTCCAGATAAGTATTTATCCAAAATCATCCGAAGCCACAGAGTCCTTGAACACATAAGCATTCTGTTAGAATTCTAATCACAAGTTTGTGGCAACAAATTAAGATTTTGTAAAGCTCCCTTGCAGAGCTCATAACAACCATTCAATTAGAAAATAAATCTGGGCTGGGCACACCATTTTTCTTTACCATACTTACACTTATGGGGGTGGTTGTTGGTTGTTTTTGTTGTGGTGGGGTTTTTTTGTGTTTCTTTTTTGTTGTTGTTGTGGGTTTTGTTTTGTTGTTGTGGGGGTTTGGGATTTTTGTTGTTCTTGTGGGGGTTTTTTGTGTGTTTGTTTTTTGGGTTTTTTTTTGGGGGGGGGGAGGGTTGGTTGTTGTTGTTGTTGGTTGTTGTTGTTGTTGGTTGTTGTTTTTTGGTTTGGTTTTAGTTTTGGTTTTTTACAAACACCCCCAAGATGTGATCCCAGCATCATCCACCCTATGGGACAACGTGCAAACTGCAGAGCAGGAGGGAATATGCTGCACTGTATAAAAACTAGCAGAGTGGAAATGTATATTCATAGATCACTGGTAATCAAAGAGTAATTCTTTATATTGAATTATTGCATAGAAATTACCCCAAACCAACAGAAACACTTTTTCTAACCCAAATTCCCCCTTTGTTCAATACAACAGCTCCTGCTTCTTCTTCGTTAGAGTTAGACTTGACCCTAAAAAGTTGATATCCAGAAACATCTTACTCAATGTCTGGGATTTTTCTTCAGGTCTTGTGCCTGCATCTAAAAGACATAGGGGAAAAGAACAAACCAAACCAGACCAAGCCAAATCCAGAAAGATATAGGACTCCACTCAGCCAGTATGAGTTTGTTCTGTGGTACTTAAAACTGCCACTTCAATCCTTATGAAAAACATTACATATTTCAGGGTCTGGAAAAGCCAACTGTAAAAATCAATGTGTAGTAAGGGATATTATAGCCATCTATATAGTTCTCTTAGTTCCTTAAATGTATGTTCCTTCGGTGCAGTCTGGCAATCATATAATAAGCAGGGACTCCATAAGTGCTATGCAACAGAAAGCAGCAGCAATAATATACAGTAACAATGACAGTAACAAGTACTTACATAAGCTTAAACACTTCTTGAAAACCCTCTTTGCATTGCTTAGTGGTTCCAAACAGTGGAAAGCTCAGGTAACTTGACAACTTCCATACACTGCAACAGAGCTGTGCTGAGACTCTGGAGTTCTCTTGGTTGGAGAAATATATGCAGATGAAGAGTATAAAAAAAACATATGCGGGATATAAAGAACAGCTAGCATGCAATATTTATTATCATTAGCAGTCAGTTATGGGACTTTTCCAAGTAGAATATTTCCTCCAGTTCATCACAGTTAATAGCACCCAACAGAGAGTCCTTCCTAAAACTGTCTCAGCCTTTTTTAACTCCTGTGTACCTTTTCTGAATTTTAAAATATCCTCTGACAATTGCCAAATTCTAAAAAATTGAACTACTCATCATGTGAAAAAAATAACTTGCTTTTGTTTTAGTGTTCAATCTGATAATTATCTAATTTGTGTGCTATGGGAGATAGTCAGTGATCCTTCCCTAGGAAATTTTTCACTTCGTAACTTTACAGGCCTGTATCATATTCTCTGAGGTTGACTATTTCTCCGCAGAACAGCCCTGGTCTCTTCAGTCTCAGCTTGTGTAAAGCCTATTCCATGTACTCCTAACCAACTCTAGCTCTACTGCAAGCTTTTCAGAGTTGAGTAAAGTATGCTTTTATTTCCATCCCATTTCCAGCTCATTTATAAATATGTAAGTGGCAAAATCCCAGAAACGGTGCGCTAGAAGAAAGTTCTATCAGTTCCCCCTCTCCATTGTGAAAGCTTTACTTTTTTTACCTCAACTTCATTTCCTGTCCTTAAGTAAGTGTTCATCCACAGGAAGACCTTTCCACTTACTTCACCAAGCTTAATTTCTTCAAGAGCTGGTTATAAGGGCTCTTTTCGAAAGACATCTGAAGAATATCAACATACTATACTAAGTAGATCACACACCTTCATACCAACTGACACAATTCAAAAACTCCGGGGAAAAAACCAAAACAAAAACAAAAAAAATCTGGTAGATTGGCAAGGTATCATTTTTCTTGGGAGAGGAGAGGAAGGGGGTATGTGTAAAAAAAAAAAACAATCCCTCTAATAAGCATGTTTAGCACATGTTTATAAAACAGAATAGAATTGAAATTAATTTTTCCAACTAATACACCCAGCATTGGCTGTGGCAAGAAGGTAATCTATGAAGTATATGAGATACTTTCTTCTTCCTGTAATCTTTTGCATTGCAAGTAGTGCTAGCAGAGTACTGTGCCCTCAGAGCATAATTATATCAATATTCCTTTTAAATCACTGCAGTTATACATCTACTACACAGAGCTCCACATAAACATTCAGCTGTTGCCATTGCATAGACTCTGCACTAGGAGCAAAATCCTTTGGTAGGAATTATGTTAAGGCACATCTGAAATTAATGTCAGCATTCAAAAGAGGCTGTTCTACAAATTTCTGAATTGCTACATTAAAAACCTGCACCCTTGCTCCTGGTTTGTTGTTTTTTGAGGTTTTTTTTTTTTTCCATTACTGTTTATATTTTCTAACTATACCAATTAGCTGTACTAAAAAAACATGTAATTTAAAATCCCATTGCTTAAATTTGATTGCATCAGCAGTTGAATGATCTCTCAAAATTCTGGAGTCAGAGGTAACCAAATTTAGGTATTTTTCAGACAAATTAGCAGGGGATTAATTAAATTTCCAACATTTTTATTTGCTTGTTTTGAACCCAGATAATCTTTTGTTCTTTCCAGTTGACTTGCCTTCTAGCATTCACAAATTGAAAAATAGAGATCAACATCATTAGTATGCTTCTTACCTCAAACTGTGTATTAACCCATTTTCCTTACTGTGAGTACAGAATTTATATATATATATATATATCTTAAGGAGGATTATAAATAGAGTAGTATGTGATATTTCTGCAAGAGTTTTATCAGAGGTAGAAGTGAATAAGGGGGAGTGAATGTGAATTACCTTCATTATTGCACAGCATCTTTGGCAATTATTTTTTTCCCCTCTTGGATTTTATTACAGAAATAGGTAATAGGCCAGATCCATGTCCCATTGGGGCAAAATCAAGTTTTCCCACTAATAACAATAGGACATGAAGTATTGAATTTTGTATAACAACAGTTCATTAAAGATCCTTGCTTATAAATAAATATCCTTTTAAGTTGTTCTTTATGGATATATGCTAAAGTTTAGGACTGATTTATTTAGAAAAAAAACAAACCAAACCAAACTTCTGTGGCTTTTCTAGTTTGGTACTTTCTGTTAAATCAGTACCCTAAAGTAATTATGCTGTACTAGCTATAAATACTTTACTCTGACCACTGCACCTATTGTGAGCACACAGCAACAGGACTGCCAGAGGGAGAGGAGAAAGTTACACACTCTCTACTGCTCTTTGGTTAAGAAATGTAGCTAACTCTGCTTTTCCAGAGTTGTTTGTGCTTCTCAGCCTCAGGGGATTAAATATTTTCTTGCTCTTCTCAGAAATGGAAACAAATCCTCAATGCTACAGTACTGTTTGGACTTCATGAGGCTTCTTGCTTCTCAAGAGTTTTTTTTTTCCTGTGCATGTGCAACCGAGAGCAGCTCTTCCTCTACTCCTTTCTCTGACAAATCAGATCTTAAAAGGCAATTCTGAACAACTCTTCATAGTGTATAGCTAAAGCAATGTAGCAAAAAGAAAAGCATAAGCAGCTCACAAAGTAAAACCTATAAAGCTAGTGTCCCAATGACTTGGTTCCAAACTAAATAGTGACAACGGCTGTCACTGCAGAACTTCTTTTGATGATAGTGTATACATGCATATAAATACGAACAGGTCGGGAATTAATGCACAAGGAATGGTGTACTTGAATATCTGGAAAAATAAACTACATGCAGTGTGTTGCAAGTACTTCACCACAGTATAAACACAAGGTTAGCTGAAATAAAGACAATGGTCCTCCAAAGTTTTCCCTACAGGCCAATAATTCACTAGCACAAATGCCATTAGTGTTCAGTGGATGCTGAGTTTGAGATTTGTCATTCTCCAATGGGCCAAACAGACAAGGTTAATTCTTGGGATCTGGTCCTGCACGTAAGTATTCTATGCTCCCTCTGCAATATACTGCCTTAACCAATAGTGCTTATGACCATGTTTCCCATCTGTTTCTAAGTCTGACCCTTTTAATCTTCGAGCTAAAGGAATCATCTCTGCTTGCGATATCTGGAGGCACATATATTTCAAATAGTATAAATACTAAAGTTTACTGCTAAAATTTCTCCAGTGTCTGTGAAGATAAACCTTTCCTGGAAAAATCTGTCTCCATGAAGGAGACAAAGGATGGAATTTAGGAGGACAGCTGCAACATAACTCAAACCAAGCATTCATCCTGAAGCCTCCCCACCACTCGCAAGGTTGCTAAGTACAAGGAATACATTGATATGACAGGTACAGTCTATAAAACATCATTACTTACGCCAACATCAACAGTGTTTAATATTCACCATACCAGTGCTCTTATATGTTTATTAGGGACAAAAAGTGGGTGCCACATCACTGGCAAAAAAGGATAACTTTCATGGCCACAGAAGTCAGTGTTTCAAAAGATATTTGCAGGACCCGTTTTTCTGTAGCACATGAGAATTCTTCAAAATAGAATCATAGAATGGCTTGAGTTGGAAGGGACCTTAAAGATCATCTAGTTCTAACCCCCCTGCCATGGACAGGGACATCTCCCACTAGACCAGGTTGCTCAAAGACTCATCCAGCCTGGTCTTAAACACTCCTGGGGATGAGGCATCCACAGCTTCTCTGGGCAACCTGTTCCAGTGTCTCACCACCCTCACAGTAAAGAATGTCTAATCTAAATCCACCCTGCTCTACTTTAAAAAAATTACCCTTTGTCCTATCACTACATGCCCTTATAAACAGTCCCTCTCCATCTTTCTGGAAGGCTGTCATGATAGACAAAACTCACGCAAGAGTTCTGTCAGTCAGGAACTAAACCAACTCTCCCGAATCTCAGCCCAACATCTAAATTGAAACATTGTGCTTAGAAATTCAGTAATTCCCCAAATGCAAGACAGCCCTTTGCCACATGGCCTTCTCTTTGTCAAGCAGGTAAAAAGCAAAACAGATTTTGTTGCTGTTGTCAGAAATTGCAGCTCCTCCCAGTCATTAATATGAGGTGCGGGTACAAAAGAATAAGAACATGGCAAAGAAATAATCCCAGGTCACAAACAGGAATGCCTTCTGCAACTGATCAAGAGGGGAAAGGGGCTAAAAGGAAAACTAGTATTGTACAAAGTCATGATGCTTTGTACTCTGAGTTTTTTGAGTATATATGTGACTACAGACAGCTAAACTAAGAGTATTTTCTATTGCTCACAGTGCCCCTTTCTAATGTTATTCAAATCCTTTATGTTTTCATGGTTTGGCTAATCCTATTTCTTTTTAAATCACATTAAGACTGTCCATATGTCTTATGAATATTGAAAAGAATGAACACACACCTTGCAATGACAGCAGAACAAGTCTCTCACATGAGGAGAAATGAGCTGGCTAGAATCCATCAGAGCCACATTTACCTTCAGGACACAGCAGTAAAAGACAGTTAAAGGACTGGGCAGCCTCCAAAATACTTTCCATCTCCCTTACTACAGCTCATGGTAATGCTAGGTCCCATCAACTGCCTAGGCAATAGACATTGCACAACACCATTTTTCCAGTGTTTTGACATCAGACATAATTCCTTTACCAGCCAAAACATAAACCTTTCAAATGCCATTGTTGCTGGAAAGTAAAAAAATCATAAACCACAGAACACTTGTGGATGTGCTAACTGGTTTCAGCTGAAGACAGCTCTGCTTGCCCTGCTATGCTATGCCTAAAGCCATACAGTGCTGCAAGCTGAATATATCTAATTCATTGTCTTTACATGTAACAGAACATGCAGCAAACATCTGGAGTTGGAAAGTGGGTAGGATGCATTCCATATTGCAATTTTTAAATAGAACTTGCTTTCAGATGAACTTAACAGTTATGTTCAAGGACTTCCATAAGGTAGTTAACAGCTCTGAAATCCTTTGTGCAGCAACAAGACAATTCAACTGCTATCCAGCGTGACATACTAACATTTTTGAACCCTAATCTATATGGAATGTGTTCAGGACTTAATGGATGCATCAGCCTGTGGCCAATTCATTCTCAGCAATGCTGCTAAAGCTGAAAACAAGGACAGGAATTAGTGCCAGTTTGGATGGTAAATTTTTCTAGTGCAGACACTTCTTCACCAAGAAACAGACTGGTATCACCAATCTAATCCAAAGTGACCAATTAAAGCAATATTTTCCATCTACTAACCAATTCATTTACAGCTACTGCTAAGACTGAATTTAATTGAAAAGCCTAGGGATAAAGATAGGCATATTCCACTTCCAAATTCTACAACTCTCAAAGCTACCGCTTTTCAGACAGTCTTTACTTCTGCTGGGGTAAGTAGTAGCTTTTGTTATTAATATTAGTCACTGCACCCTATTAGTTTTTCCCCCACATACAGCTCTCTCTTGAACCTCCTCAAGTCAGAAGCTTCACCTGCTGAAAAACACTGGGTTTGTGTATACACAGCTTGAGTGCAGAGCCCAACCTGCTATTAACTTTTCAAATACTGTGGAAAACTAATTTTCCTAGAGATTATTTTTCCCTCCCAAATAATAAACCTCATTTTTTCTGAGCCATGTAATGGATACGTTCCTCATGGTTCTATTCAAACCAATGTAATTTCTGTACCTTTCAAGATTATAAACTTCTCCCTTTTGTATCACAAATTATTACAGAAAAGTTTAGCATGATACACTGGGACAGGCCTATACTATTATCTCTTAAATCAATAGCACTGTAGCTTTCACTGTGCAGTTCTTATGCCTGCTAAGTTCCAATGATAGCAGAAAAATATGAGTCCTACCAAAATGATGCTCTCTGTGTCCCCCAGGAGAGACATCATTAACATTGCACTGACTAATGCAGAAAAATCAGTGCTTTATTAATAATTGCTGGTAGGGAAGAGGAAAAAAAAAAAAAACAACCAAAGCACAACTTTATAGTTTGGGTGCTTATTTATGTTGCTTGTTGTAATTATTGTATGGGAAAACATATTAGTTGAGAAAACAGCATTTGAAGCCACACTTCAAGTCACCACCGTAATTGCATTTCTTCAATTTTAGAGATTCTAATTCTCAAAATTACAGGCAAAAATACCAAGAATTTTATCATGAATAGTAGTTCTCACAGGCCAAACTCCTCTTAGACTGAAATAAATTTATTAATACAAAAGGAAAGTAGATTTTCAGAAAGCTTGAACTGGATCAGATCTAAGCCTACTCCTGTTCATTTAATTAGAGACTTAAGACATCCAGCGCCTTGTACCTTTATCCTGAAAGGTAAAGCATTTATTTATAAACTGAAACTAAACAACTCCTAGGTAGAAATATTGGTTAGGTATATGTACTACAAACAAGCTTCTAAAGAAGTAAAGTCCAGTTATAGAAGCAATACATTGAATTTAGACTAGCTAGAATGAGGACTAACAGGTATAGTGGTGATTTGGATTCAGACAACACATACCAAAGAAAGCAGTTTTATTACTTACACACATGATCAATAGAACAGAGATGAAACTGGAATTGGTTTACTGGATAATTAATTATCTTCGCCATCCTTCGCCACTGAGATGTTTGAAAAACAGTCATGATTTCAGAGTTCCTAGGAGGAGCTATATGGGGGGTGATTATTATAAACACCAATCAGAGAATAAGTTTTGTTTGCCTGGCCATTATTTGTCTAGAATTTAGGGTATCAGATATTCCCCCCACACACACACTAAGAAAAGGAATAGGGAGGTGACAAAGTAGAGAAATAAGCTAATGTGCTAAATTATGATTACATTTGTTGCTCATTTATGGTCTGATACTCAGTGTCAGGTTCTCACTGCAGATAACACAAAACCTGTGTCCTTCCTAAGTTCAGGTTGTACAGCTTTTCTTTTGCTAAACTTCAGCATTTCAAGACTCCTGCAACAAGAGCAAGCCCTACCCACTAAAGTGAAGAGTGAGGTGTTATTTATATTTTAAGTGCACAGCATGTTATGTGTTTCAGTTTTACTTCCTTGTTATTAAATTGCTAGTCTAGAATGATGTAGGACAAAATAAATAAAATAGAAATAAAGCATTTCTTCAAAGTAGCTATCTGCACAGGAGGAAGATAACAAGAGCTGGGCCAATAGTTGAAAAGCTTTTTCTTTGAGCCAGGCAGAGTTATGCAACTGCCTACATGCCAATAGTAATCAGACATAGGGGTTAAATAACAACAGCCTGTATAGCCTCAAGTGAATAAACAATAGTTGCTTTGAAAAAGTTTCAGTCACTCTAATCAGCTACCAGTGCCAGGCTCCCACAGCAGAAAGGTGTAGAAGCACCTGCCACTTTCATTAGCACAAAAGGCTAAACTAGAGGGCTATTCTCTGTGCCTAAATTTAGCCCAAGAGGAATTGCATTGTTTCACCTAGAGAATTGAGACATTAGCTAAACTGTCACCTGAAGGCTGCAATTAAGAGAAGGTGAGATGGGAAAGGCATTACCACTGTGACCACAACCTATGTTAGCCTGATGATCCAACCTAGAGCACATTGAAGTAGAGGGCTACTGCTTCAGGAAAACACAACTTAGGGGTAGAAAGAGTCCTCCTGGGGAACTGAGGCAGGGACACCACAGGTGATATATGCACCTAGACTGTGATGTAATCCTATAGCTGAAGTAACACATCCCAAAGTCAGGGAAACTTTAAACTTCTTCCTCATATCATGGCTTTCAACAGTTACCTGAAGTCACAGTGGTGAAAGTGAACAAAACCTTGTGTCAACCTGAAATGCAGAGATGGAAGAAAAAAAAAAAAAAAAAGAAAAAAAAGACAGAACAGACAAGGAAGAGAAATTTGTTCTAGAGACTGAGTGCACTTCCAGTCAAATCTGAGACCTCTTTCATACAGAAATTAGTCCTTATGATAACATAAGAAAAAAAAATTAAATGAATTCTTCATTAAGTTACAAAGAAAGTGATGTTTACGTTTTTAACTTTCAGATATACACATTAGCTTGAAGGATCTATGCATTCAGCAATAAAAAAAAAGTTGAGAACGAAGTTTTGAAATGCAATAAGCTCCATTCAATTATTTTTAAAAGTTTCTGTGTTAAAGATTATATTTTTGCAAGCTTTTTACGACAGTGACGAGCAGGCCTAACTCCACTATGAGTGCATGATACACACTATGCCCAGGTATCACTTTTTTCAGCTCCTTCTCAACAGCAGCAACGTCACAAACTTTATCTTGCCTATACAAACTAAGTCTGACACACCTTCACTTGTCTATAAAAGTATTTTCATTGCCACAGAGCGAGAGATTTAAACCACATCTGGCAAAAGGCACTAACAACGCTTCTTCTGTGTAAAGTAACAGGTGGTGGTACCATAGCTGAGAATGCATTTGGCAGGACAAAGGGTCATCTGTCCAGCTACAGAAACCACACTATCAGTGGCTAGCAAAATTCAGGTTGATTGTGTGAAATGAAATCAAAACAACTAATGCTGGGGAACAGTCTGACTGATGGAGTTAAGTATATGATAGCAATTGCACATGTCTAAAAGTCTCAACTCTATCCTATAACTCCTCCTTTTCTTCAAGGTACTGCTTTTCCTTTCACAGTTTATTTGCTTTGTAAGCAATAGGCTCGGATGTTCATTCTTGACCTTTTATTTCCATTGCGGTAACTTACAAAGACATATTTTACAAGACCAACTTTGTTCAATACCGGCACCATGCTTGTATTAAGCTTCACTGTGCAATTATTTCTGTAATCTACTGCCAGTGCTGTCATCATGCCTGGGGCAGCTATAATATACAAACTTTCATATAAAGAGATTCAAAGCACCACGAAATCAACAAAGGTGTTTCCTTATTGGGCAATACAGTGTGAGCAAACGAGAGTAATGGAAATAAGTCCATAGCTCTAGAGGTATGCAGCATGTTGCATATTGCCTTTGACTAAGTGGTACTTAGTTCCATGTAAAAATCATTACTTTTGTAAACAAAACCTGTCATTTTAAAGTAAAATTCAATCTTAATGCTGTTTGCACTCTAACCCATCTTCTCTATTTTAAGGAGGAAGTACAGCTGTCAGTGAGATTATTTGAAGTTCTGTGATTACTAAGTGCCTGAAAGTTATAAGCAGTGTATCTTCAAACCTTTTTACAACCAAACCTAAACCTTCTGAAATCAGCAGTGTTATTCACATGGAAGCTTATCCCAAGTATCTCCCTCTTAACAGCACCCATGCCTCTGCCTGCTGTCTCCCTCTCTTCCCTGCCCCTGCAACTAACTCCCTTAGCTGGCCCTGAATTCCTCCCTCTGCTTCAACAGTCTATCTGCTGATATTTTCTCTCTGGATTGCTGGAAGATGAAGGTGTGACAATAGCATACTTACAAAAAGTATTCTTAAGCATAGCTCTCATTTAATAAACAGAAACAAAGCCCTCATTAAATAAACAGAAAATCTTTTTCACTGTAACATAAACAAGATGAAGTCCAAGCCCCTTCCTGAAATGCAAAGTATGAAATTATAAACTCCCAAACATCACCACAAATCAGAAACTAGAAAAAAAAAGGGATAATGTCCAATCTGGAAGAGATTACAACTGAAAGATTTACTTTTTATAGCCATTACATGACTAATACCACAATGGCAGGCTAGACCGCTGCTACTCCTTGTCACAATCTCCGCCGCATACTTCATGAAGAAAGAATGCAAGAACATTTTGCAATGCTGTCATGATCATAGCACATGCCTCTGTTTTCCTTTTTTTTTTTTTTTTGTACCATTTCTAACATAAATGAGTCAAAATTCTTATATCAAAATGAAGATAAACCTGTGGAAATTTGCATGCTCTGACGTGATATGCAATCGGTCCTTAGGAACGGAATGAAACTCTCCCACTCATAAAAGCATACCTTGGCAGCAAATGAAACATTCCCTTCTTCCCACACATGCACATACACAACTGGACATGAACTTTGAAAATCAGGAACACTCTCTGCCACAAGGATCAAAGGAACCACATAAAGAAAAATACAGAAGATGGAATAGAAGATATTCTCCATGGATTTCAGGAAGAAACATGAATGTTGCATCAGTCTCTTTCTGAGAGCACTTTACTTGGGCACCCAGAACAAATCACTTTGACCTCCTATGATCCAGAACTGTAATTGTTGGTTTGGTTTACGAAAAAATGCTTGAACTAGCTTGAACTCATCACTAGCTGTCTGACCTTTCTTAAAAAGTAGTTGCCACACACACACCACTGGTATCTACATCACTTGAAAAGGCAACAAGCACCCCACACCCAGTCTGACAGCCAGAGCAGCTAGTATAATAGAGAGTTCCTAAGAAGATGTGCCAACATTGCCTTGAAGAAGTATTTGGAAAGGCTACATGAAAGGCAGAAAATCCTCAGCAGAAATCTGGAACCCCTGGGTGCTCATATAATGACAAGCTGAATCAGAAACCAAATCAAGTGGAGCTGAAGGTTCTGGCCACGCACACTTAACCTCTTTCATCAGGTTTCCAAGTTGTACCTTTCTTCTGTCTCCTATTACACTGCAGAATCTCAAAGTACACAGCTGGTTTAAAACACAGATAAATAATCTAACTACTAATCCACTGTTTATATTTGCCTTCCAAAAACTAAAAAATAACCATACAGCCTATAAGCTCCATGATTAACTTGCTGGGCAGTTCATTATTTCATATAGACATCTTTTCTGGTTTGTTGAGAGTGCATAAAAGATGCATAAGCCCTCGGTGCCTATATGCATCCATTAGATAACATAATACTAATCAGCCTTCTCATGAGCAACTAGAAACCTAGCTGTATTTCCAGGCTGAACACCCAATACAGCTAAATGAGAAATCAATACAGCTCAATAGCGTATTTTGCAAGATAAGTGCTGCTTCTACTCCTGCCCCCATGTACCTACCTTAACCCAAAGATATACTACCCGAGTGGAGAATGTCTCACCTAGAGTTGCAGCAGAGACCATGCTGTACAAGCAGGGTAAAATGTCAACGCAGTCAGATATTTGATTGCGTGTGCTCAATAGAAAGACAGAGTTCAATTTCCTGTGCAGCAAACAAGATATTCTTGAGAAACCTGAACAGGCACTCGAGTATCAGTTAGCAAAGATATCATAGCTTAATAAAATGAATCACAGTTCTACAATTAAAAATAGGGACATTCATGATTTCAAAGCCCAAACCTGTATTATATGGTGTAGTTCTTGAGTAAATACTTCTGGAAAATAGCACAGCTAGAAATAGAACTATATACATTATATATAAAGGACTTCACTGATCAAAGCCCATTTCTTCAAAAAAGGGTTTGTCAGATGGAAGAGGATCACAGTAGTGTAAATCTATTTGGTTTAGTTAGTTTATCCTTAGAGGAGATACTCTTTTCATAAGTCTGTACTATCAATATGATGAGCTCTTCTTGACATTCAGTATGCAACGTACTGGGGAACTCACAAAATTCACCAACGTGCCACCTCCAATCTGTGATGAAAGGCCTGTCTCCCTGTTTCCACCTTTCCAGCGTAGGCAGCTACCTCTTGCTACTCCGTGCCGAGTGACGGCATCTCAGGCTGGAAAAGGCTCATCTCTGTACTGAACTCATAACATGTAAATGATGAGGTTTTCCTACCTTAGCAGAGCACAAGCTATATTCTCTCCAAAAATTACAAGATTGTTACAAAATAAAAGGCCTTTAAAAATATCTTTTATTTTATTTATCTGATGTTACTTTTTTAATGCCCTCTCCTCATCCACAGCAGGTATAACAACCATGGTACTGAAACCCTCACAGAATTACAGAATAAATCACAGAATGTCAAGGGCTGGAAGGGACCTCGAGAGATCATCTAGTCAAACCCCCCTGCCAGAGCAGGAGCCCCTAGACCAGATCCCACAGGAATGCGCCCAGGCGGGT
>JANIJG010024554.1:0-30469 GCA_024611175.1 Megaceryle torquata
TGGGATAAGCAGCCTTCACTGCATTCCCCCACTCTTCCTCAGTGCCATGAGAACACAGACCACTGGATCTTCACCCAGGCTCTGTGTCTATCCCAGTCCCCTGATGTTTATCAGCAGTGGTGGGCTTTGTAGTTTCAATTGTTTTGTGCTTCCAACAAAGAGCACAGGAAAAGAGCCAGGGAAGAAAATAGGTGTGAGTCCAGCAGTGGTCCTATAACCAATTTCACAACAGAGAACCAGATATTCTTGTGAAGTTATTTTAGAAAGCAAATACAGCTGTGAGTGAGCAAATTCAAGGAAATTGACTTTGATAATAAATGTGGAAATTACAAAGGCCCTAAAATGTATTTATTTTCCTAGCTGTAACATTCATACTGTCCTTGTTGCTACCAATGGCTTCTTTTTGATATAAAATATACACCTGACTAGTTGAAGCCATGTTCTTGCTGTTACATTACTTCATCATCCAACTCGTCCTCTCTCATCCTCTAGTTACACACTGTCCATTTGTGTGGTGTCTGCATTTGGCTGGGTGCCTGCCTATGTCTTGCATAATACAGCTCCCACTTGTTCCAGCCACCTATGTACACCACAAAACAAATAATTACAGCTACCGTGCTCTACTATGTGTGATTTTCTGAAAATCAAAATTGTCATAGATCTGTGAATTGCAAATGAATTCTGAATGTCTGTACCATGTATAAATTTATAGCAACTGACTATCCACCCTTAATACTTGAAACAAGTCTTTTGTTGGGAAGCAAATTGAGGATCCTTCTACACTGGATTTGTGTGCTTGTGTTTCTTTATTGCACTCACGCATGCAGTGATTGCAAAAATATTGCTTTATGCATTCAAAAGGTCATGCCAGGCACTGATCCTCGGGGTGAGAACTTGTCTGCCATAGGGACATCTTGACAATGAAATTCTATCACCAGCTGTGGGCAGAGTTGGTGCTTGCTTAGGAGAGCAGACCACTGAGGGCTGTTACCTGGCTATGCCCCTCCTGCTTACATTGTCTATGGCAAAACCAAGAAAGTCACTGTTGGCAGCAGAGCTACCGCCCAGCCCAATGGGAGTGCCTCCTCCTTCTCTCTGACAGCAGCAAACCCAGCAAAATCTGAACCTTCACTGGCTTCCTGTGGTGGTTCTGCCCCTTCCATGGAAAAGTTCTGGCTCTTCCATCCTTGGAGTGGCAACATTCAATTATACTACTGCATCTGAGGAACCTTAAGCTGTCTCTGTATACCACAACTCAACACTTCATGATTAAAATCTCTTTTGTATCCTTCTCCTAAACAGAGTCTTTTCTGCTGATGACCTCAAAATTTTCTGCATGACTTCTTTGTCCTGAAAAGCAGCACTTTAGGAATTACTCAACTGAAGTATATCCTGATTTTATCCAGCATTACATATGATAAAAAAATCTGCAAATTATGATCTTTGAGGGTGAAAACGAGCAATGTCGTAATTTTTAAAATAGATATTTATCATCTGTCTTTTGATGAGTATGAACACCTAGGTAGATTACCCCTTGAATTGCATAATGTAACCAGTAGAAAAGTTAACACAGGACTTGATCTGAAAATGAGAATTATCCAACAGCTGATTAGATCATTATAACTATTTATTTTAGCCAATTTGACATGTGTGTTCGGTTCACCCTTCCATAAAGATTGTTACACTGCATATACAATCACCTTTTCTCTTACCTTTTAAGGCTAGTGGAGATGAAATGCAATTAACTCCTACTTTGTTAATGACTGCATGATTCTGACAAATTATTAATAGAGACAGACTTGATATAAAATCCAAATTCTAGATTTGGAGCCAGAGATAGATACCCTTAAGGGTCAATAATTGCTCAGAGTCAACTTGGGGGTTAAGCTGCTTTCTAATTCTTTCTCTAGGATCAACTAGGCAAAGTAAATATGCTCATCTTCAACACCTTGTTCTCTAGAGGATCTATACAACAATTCATCATAAGTTTTTAAACATCCAAATTTTTCTCTTAAAATAGATAAATGGCCTGGCATCAAAAGAGGCCCACAAGACAGCTAATTTAATACCATTTTATCATGTGGTTTTTGGAAAACATTTGCCCAACGCAATATTTAAGAGTTGTATAGATGCTTCAGGTGGTCCTGCTGAAATGTATGCAAATAACTTTCTATAACTACTAGAGTACTTAAACATCTCCATAAGGGTAATCCAGTTCCTTGCAAGGTTCAGGTAGATGACAGAATTAGAAACCTGACTGTTCCGTGCCTCCCTTTGATCCTTGTCAGACTTCCATGGAAGGGATTTTGGCATCTCTTTTCAGAAGGTAACAACAAATTCCTCCTGGTCTTAGGGGTGGCAAGGCTTCACTCAGAACACTAGCTGCTGCTGGCAGGACTGTGTCATTCAGCCAGGGTGTGGATGGCCCAGCACCTCAGCATCATCAGTGACTCCTCAGTAAGACAAAGAGTACTGAAATACCCTTGAGAGACTGGGGGTTCATTGTCATTTTTTGTAACTGGGTGTCAGTTAAGCCAGTAACCAGTCAGCAAGCTTTTAAGACCCATCTGGAGGAAAAACATGGAAAGAAAAGAAAGAAGCAAATTTAACCTTAAACCTCTCATTTGGTTTACTGCCATCAGTGTTGCATCTCATTTTCTTCGTGGCTTTTCAATCTAGGAAAAAATAGTTGCTTGAAACTGGTTAGTTGTATTTTGAATGTAATTACCTTGGTTGCTCAGCCCATTAGGCCTAAAGGAGATTTAAAATGACAGAGAATAACATAAAGTATAGTTATTTTCCATAGCAATAGTAAATATTTGTTGTCTGTTGTAACTGTTCTTTGAATTTACAATTCTGAAGTACTTATCCAAGCATATCTGGGATTTCTTAACTGGAAATGGGCAGAAGGAGAGGATACAGAAAGCTATAAATAATGCAGTGTGAGCCCTGTGGGGTGTAACTGCACAGCTAAAACCTTTTAGCCACACAACTTCTTCCAACTGCTTTTTTGTGTGCTGTAGTTCAGTGTATCCTACCTATATCTACTACAAGATGGATACAGTTCACCTCTGGAAATTATGTGCTGTGGCAGTCCCAAGGGAATCTGACAGAAAATATATTCTTTCCCCAGGGGATTCTTGGATGCCAGGGCTCTCCTGGAGCAAGGCAGGAGGATGGGAGCAGCAATGGGAAATCTGGGAGAATAGATGCAGGTCCTGCACGTGCGGTTGAAGAGACCTTGTCAGAGCTGGTCTCAGTTTTGTGTGGAGGGCTGAAGAAGGATGATGGGAACTGGGAGGACTAGATGCACAGGACATAGCTCAAATGCCATGAAGATGTCTTAGGGCTGTGTTCTTCCCCTCACTGAATAAGGGCTTAGAGAAGAGTCTAAAAGCCATACTTTAATCTGTCATTCACTCTGAGTTTTCTGGGTGCCGTTCACTTCTGCATGACACAGCCAAGGGCTGACGTGTTTCCTAGCTATAGCCTGTGATGGGAAACTGATGAATGTCAGGGTTTCAGTGCTGTGGATGAAGATGTGACTGGTAGTCTGTAGCTCATGCTCAACATAATTCAGTCTAAAAGTTGAAGCCAGATTTTACCACATTTATTATTTTTTAAATAAATGTAAACCATTTTAATAGATCTACACATTTTTAAGTGATTCCTTATTCAAGGATATTCCCTAGTCTTGTCCATATGAAAAAGGATTATGACAGTGGTTCATTCTAGTCTCTTAATGTGAACAATTTTCTTGCTACTTAACATACAAAAGCAAAATTAATATGTATCAAACAAGAGCTTAATTTCCCACAGTCCCTGCCCTCAGTCTGGTGGGAAGAAGGAAAGACACAAAAAGGATACACAAACAAATACCACGTGAACTAAAAATAGGATGTGCATAATGATTTTCAACTGGTAGAGAAGTCTTCTGATGAATTCCCACAGAATTGGGAAATAACATACACCATCCATTCTCACAGTAGTCATGGGGTGTTTCATCTTTACTCCTCCCTTCTGAAACCCACGGAAACAAAGCAGATGGAGGAAAAAAAACCAAATAGAAAATGTTATTTGCTTCCTTCTGAGATACGAAGTTGTTTCCAGCTCTTGACACTCCCCTACACAGCTGATCTTTTCCTCTCTGTGTGACTAGGAGGTGGACATCTCAGTCCAAAATGACAACAGAGAGTCAGGATAACCTTAGTTCTGGTGACTTCCAAACCCATGTGGTACCTATGCTTTAGCTCCAAAAGCTCTTTGTACCTCACCCTCTGACCTTAAATGTAATCTCTTATGCTTGTGCAGCTTGTTCATTTTCATTTTGCTATGGAGTACTCATACTCTCTACCTATAGCACAATAATTCTGTTTTGAAGTCTTAAGGCCTGTGTAAATATTTCTGTGGGGATTTTAATGTGTGCTGCCACGGTGCCCCAGCTCCAGTCACACCAGGATGCTGTTGTATAGCAACAGTACAGAGGCACAAGGAGAAACAATACTTTCTCTACATACTAGCTGCTTAAGTAGCAAAAACTGTTTTCCTTTCATCTGATGAATGCAGAGTTATAGCACAAAAACATGAAGTGAATAGGTAAATACAAGACTTGACTCCAGGTTTTCTAATCATAAACCCAAGCCTTTAAGAACATGGCAATCATGGCATTCCAGCCAATCTCTCTTCTAGTTTTGGGTTCTTTCCTTAACAGAAAACCTTTTCTTGATTATTTTCTTTTTAATTTTTTAAGCAGGTATTTTGTGCAGTGGTTGCTGCAGAGACCCTAATAGACTTTACTTCCTTCAGTGTGATTGATTGGTTTAATATCACTCTTCCGGTGTGAATGAGGAAAGTGTGATTTAAAAAGCTTGATAATGATAAGCATAATTAAAAGGACACTTATAAACCAAAATTTACTTTAGTCTGATTTTTCTAAAATCTATATACATAAAATAAACTGTCTGAAATCAGCACTGTTGATCTAATGATACATTAACTTCAAGTTATCTTTAATATATGAGATTAATTGATACTTTTAGTGTAGGAAGAACGTTAATGTTCTAATTAGCAATTATATAAAAAGATCACTTAGCATAGTTACAAAATTTTGCTTTGCAGGATTTAAAAGCAGTTTGCAACTCCTAAGGACCATGCTATATGGCTAATCCTTTCTGTAGGACTAGAAAATGTGCTTCTATTGAAATGTATGTAAATTTGACATATCAGGTCAGTTCTAAAAAACTTTAAATAAAAGATTAGCAGTAACTAAATTGAGTGAATTATATACTTACTGACAAAGAACACTGGTATTTTGTAATCCCTTCTAAGGCTTTTTCTTTGCGTGCAAGATTATGGATATTTTTCCAGAACATTATAATGTTTTCAAGGGTTCCTAAAGGCTGACACCTGAATCTCCTCAACTTCTTCAGAATAAGAGTAATTCTAGCACTTAGGTATTATTTCTTAAAATTATGGGACATTCTTAACACTTTCAAACTGGTTCAGAAAGCAATTAGGAGGTTAGACCCTACCAGAAGAGAGTCAGCATTTCTGAGAACACAGCCTACCTCTGAAGAAAACTAAGGTGTTTGTGTGGGGTCAGTGTCTTTGTAAATCACCCCAGAATGGGTTTGGTTGCCAACATTTTGGCTGGTGATTGCAGTTAAATGAATCTCTTCCTATAGAATTTTACTTTATGTGTACTTTTGTATAGGTCAAATAGTGATAAACCTGGGTTTTTCTAAAGCTCAGCAGTGCTTTTCTCAAAGACAAAGAAAACATTGCTCTTTATTCTAGACTTCAGCTAAACTCTCTACATCATCTTAGTGAAATATTGATATCTATAGCCTTTTCTTCATTGAGTACAGGTTGTCACAGTTTAACCCCAGCTGGCAACTAAGCACCACACAGCTGTTCACCCGCAGCTCCCCTCTGCCCCAGTGGGATGGCAAAGACTATCAAAACCAAGTAAAACTTGTGGGCGTGGAAATTACAGGTTTTATTTAGATTTGGGGAATCTTGAGTTGTCAGAACATCCAAGGAAAATACAATTCCAACTTTTGATGGAATCATCCTTTAGCTTAAACCAAAATATCGTCATTTTTCATTCATTTGTATATAGCTGATGGACAAAATAAGACCAGGTTAGAATGCAGGTTTCTAATTCGTGGAAATGTTAGAGCTTAAGAGAGTCTTTTTCTTTCTATGATGTTTTCCATTTCACTAATAAATAATAATTTACAGACAGTCTTTTCTGAAACAAAACTCACTTAATTTATAAACTTTATGTATTTGACATTATTTTTAAAATGTTTTCTATTTTGTCCAAAATTAGTTTGTCCACGCTAATACAACTTCATAAAAGTTAACATATCAGTTAAGTAATGTCATTTGGTTTAAAATAACATACAGAATCATAAAATCATAGAATTGTTTAGGCTGGAAAAGACCCTTAAGATCGAGTGCAATTGTTAACCTAACACAGCCAAGTCCACCACTAAACTATGTCCCTAAGCACCATATCTAGACAACTTTTAAATACCTCCAGAGATGGTGACTCCACCACTTCCCTGGGCAGCCTAGTCCAGGTCTTGACAATCCTTTTGGTGAAGAATGTTTTCCTAATATCAAATCTAAACCAGCCCTGGCACAACTTAAGTCAATTTCCTCTTGTCCTTTCGCTTGTTACTTGGGAGAAGAGACTGATTCCCACCTTGCTACATCCTCCTCTTAGGTAGCTGTAGAGGATGATAAGGTCTCCCCTCAGCCTCTTTTTCTCCAGATTAAACAATGCCAGTTCCTTCATCTGCTCCTCAGAAGACTTGTTATCCAGGACCCTTCACCAGCTTTGTTGACAGCTTCTTTGGACACTCTCCAGCACGCCCATGTCCTTCTTGTTGTGAGGGGCCCAAAAATGAACACAGTGTTTGAGATGCAGGCACACAATGATTCTAATATTATATGATTCACATATGATTTTAATAATAACTCTTTGAAGCAGCCTGAGATTTTAAGTTGGAAAACCTTATGGAAGTGTCAAATACAGTTAAAATACAAGCACCAGAGCACTGTTTCATAAAGACAATGAAACTACGTATTGCTATATAATACTGTCAAGAGCCCAATTTTTCAGCTTGTTTCCTGCTTATAAACTTCAACCAATACCAATAAAGAACTGAATTCAGAAGCCTGAATTCTCTGTGCACTTTTCATCTCTCTGGCATACTAAAACAATGCTAGCTTCAGGATTAGTCATTTCAGTAAAGCTTCTGTCATCATAAATATTTTGTTAATTAAAACAACAGATAATTTAATATGCACTGATAAATCTCACAATAATACGCAAACTAGTAGATAATTTAATATGCATACTAGTAGATAATTATCAATTTCCCCAAACACTGTGCAATCCATAAAACAGATTTATTCTCTGAAAGCACTGCAATTAACCTTTGGATTTCCACCAACACTATAGTTCAGCAGTGGAGTAAAACACAAACTATTTACAAGCCTGTGTGTGACAGTCTCTTGGTTTAGAAAGTTCAGTAAAAGATCATTTTCTTCAGGAGACAAGATTACAATTTGCCCAAGAATTTTAAAATTGCATAGATGATCATGTTTGAGCTTCATATCCTGAAGATTATATCTTGATATTATTCCAAGGAACCAAAAGGATCTTTAATTTGGTATTTTGTGACCGTAAATGACTCAGAAATAGCTTCCTTCCAGAACTGCAGGAAGGAAGGTGAACTGGAATACTAGTCCAGGCAATGAGTGGCCTCTGACGAGAACTGTCAGGCTTGCAGGGAAAGACTGACTGGACCAGGATTTACAGTCCTCTGTTCCTTCGTAGAGGAACTGACCCCCACCTCAGTACCTTCTTTCAGGTAGTTGTAGAGAGCGATAAGGTCTCCCCTGAGCTTTCTTTTCTCCAGGCTAAACAACCCCAGTTCCATCAGCCACTCCTCATAAGACTTGTTCTCCAGGACTCTTCACCAGCTTTGTTGCTTTTCTCTGGTCATGTTCCAGCATGAAGGGAAGTTTCTTCTCTGGGCTCCCCTCCCCATGAGGTCTGAGTGTACCATCTCACACAGTGCTCCCTGCTCAACCCATGCCTCCCTGTCACACAGCCTGCTGTCATTTCAGGTGTCAAGCTGCTAAACTCTGTGTTGGCCTTTCAAGTCTACTGACAATGGAAGGTGTGCTTGAAGTTGCAGTTATGCACATATTCTAAGCATATCCCTGAATAATGGTCAGAAATTTCATTCATCAGTTTGTATGGTACAGACAGAAAAAATGTTGCTGACTTGGAGGCAGGAACTTTACCCAAGACAGCCTTAAGTAATAATTTCCATTGTTGCCATTTACTGGATTAGTTAAACATAAATAGGCACATTTGCTATTGGCCTTTTGAAGCATCACAAGTTGCTAAACTTGTGCACTATAGGCAGATCTATGTGGTGTTTTTTATATGAACCTGAGAACCTCAGCTGAGAACAGTTGAGTGAAAATGAGCTTCATCTGCAAAGCAGTTTGGCACCTCTATTCAGGTTCTAGCTTTTGGTGAGCTGCCAGCAGAAGCAGAAATGCTTCTCTGCAATTCTGTCCCAGAAGGGCTTGCTGCCTTGTGCAGCAAAGGCAAAGCAGGATTTTTAAGAAAACTTGTTCATAACACTTCCTTTCAGCATTGTAGATGTTGGGACTGTCCGTCAGAAAGCTTTATTCTCACGCTTATATTTCTGTGTCTAGTAGAAGAATAGCCAAAGTGGCATTTCTACTCGAAACCATGAAGCCGTGATAACTTTTCAGATGACATTATTTCACATTTTTTAAGAAAGATAAAAAGGCCTTGTCTTGAATACATCTGACCTAACTGAAAATCTTTTGAACTGCTCTAAAATGTTTTATCTGAGGTCATTTCAACATTTAAGTGTTGTGGATGGTTTCCTGGATGTGTGCAAATGTTTTGTGGCCCCCATTCCTCTATGCTATGAGCTTCTTAATGCTTATACATGTCTCATGATGCATTATGACATACTGTCACAGTAATCATGTGCTGCAGGAAAGGCTGCCTAACCCTTTGGCAGGAGAGAGGGCTTTAGAATGATAGGTCCCACACAGCACTTCAACATCACAGGCTGCTGCAACTTCATGTGGTCTTCAATAAATTTTCTTCAATTGGTTTTACGGCAAGAAAATTAAATATGTTGATATGAAAATGCTGAAATGTCTCTTTCTGGTTTGAGGGGAAAAAAGATACTTTTTGGTTTTTTCCAAAACATTTCAAAGAGTTTACCAGAATGTTTTGGTATTTAGGCTATTCATGGAGCAAAAGTAACATCAAAATATTTGAACTTAGAAAACATTTGAATGAATGGTCATGGGAGTCTCAATCAGTCCCAAAAGGAAGATGCTCTGGAAGCCAAATAAAGGAAGACGAATTCCCAAAAGACAGTGATGGTACCATAAGATGTTTGGTACACAAATGGGATCAGGCTTTTATGTGAATGACAGCAAACTGCTTGCCATGTATAGTGGAGATGAGACTGAGTGACTCAGATTGTCTTTTCTTAGCTTTTTGTCAAGGATGTGCTACTACTTGTTTCCTCGGTGTAGACATACCTTCATAAATCTTCCTGTGACTTCTGCGCTATACTTAAGTTTCCTGAGAAGTTTTTATTATTATTATGTTACTTTGGTGACCAAAGCAGTCAACTGAAAGTAGTTGGCTAATGTTTCTCACAGGTTTTGACTGGGAAACTGCCCAGATGGAGCAATATCTAAGAAACACTTTGGGGTTCAGCTTATTATGGAAATGAAATCATATTGCCTTTGTGCAAGCATATAAAGATGAGGGTTCCCTTATTAATCAATTTAGAGCTCATCATCCATGTGGAAATCAGCCCTGAGAGATAATTACACTCTGAAAATAGGTGATTGGTTAGAGGAAGGAGATAACCTACATGTCCTCAGCAAAAGATGCTGGGTGATCTTATCTCTTTTAGACACTAAGCAGTCAACAGCAGAGGCACGATACACAACAAAAGCTGGACAGAGAAGTTTCAGATGAGCTTACACCTTTCTAGGCAAGTCAAACGGAAGTGACTTGTAGAAACCTGTAGAAAGGTTTCAGGCATCACTCATTTTAGTGCTTGTAATGTTTTAAGAGAAGGTTTCTCTTGCCCTCTGCCTGATGCTCCCGTGGTAGTCATTCATTCAGAGAGTCAAGTTCTGAACCCGAATTAAGGAGCTGACAGAGGAAAGCCAGTGAGATGTTTGTGTTTCCTCAGTTTTCCAAAGCCTCCGGCCACCTTGCAGCGGTTCTGGCTGGAAAATGTCAAGGGAGGAAAAGTGACTAAAAATACATATTAAGTATAACTAATATATTTCTCTCCACTCTGTCTCAGTACATGATCATGGGATGCTCTGGTCTCTGATTATGCCACAGTACTATGCTTGGCGTGGGGCTGTTACAGAAAAAAAAGGATTTGATGTTGGGTAGGATGAAGTTTATAAACTCTATTTTGTTCCCTTTTAGTTTTGATATCTTGCTATCAAGTAGGTCTTCTAAGGAAAAAGAGATTAGACTATTAGATGGGAAATCCAGGTCAGATTGGTATTAAATAGAAACAACTAAAACACTTGCCTTTCATAAAGTACGGAGTTAATACTCCATGACATTTTGATTTAAAACTTTGCTTTGTTTCAGAGCTGGGAGACATTTTAGTGTATTTATTACTACAAAGGCCAGGGAGAAGTTCCAGAAGGACCAATATCCCTTCTTTAACAACGATGCTGCACTACAAAAACTGTAATAATTAAATTTGCATATTCTGCAAAGACAGCTGAGATAACAAATTATTAACTGATGGGTGTTGCTCAGTCAAATGTCACTTTGACTTTCGTGTGAATGTTCAGCAGGGAGCTTTTGCATGATGGGGGTGGTGGAGGAATTTGGCCTAAATATGTAGATCAGTAGAAATGATTTGTACTCATCTCTGTCTGAAAGCCTGAACGTTGAAAGTTTGTCCTCATCTATACTGTGAACTGAACCTAATACCCATCCAAAGTAAACACTAAATCTGTGAGGAGGTCCAAACCAAAATTTGAATGCCATGGCTTATGTGTAATATCTAAACTTCTCCTTCCATAGTTGGCAATGTCTTAGATTTATCTCTATTATACTGATGTCGGTGCTCAATGATTTTGCACATTCCAGCTTGATGGACCATTTAATTAACATTAATCTGTTTTGAATATACAGCCTGCACAGGTAAGATGTGTACGCTGTAGTAACCAGTCTCATGTTAAGTACTGTCTTTATACAATTAACTGTTGATATCTAATACTTCCTTTAAAGATAAGCTCCTTAGAAGTTTCCTATAGTATGGAAAATCTTATTTTAACTTCTTTTTTTTTTTTTTAATGCAGGATTATTGGTGAATTTGTAGGTGTAATTTCTTACTGTACAGGCTGATTTCTAACATCAGTCTGGTATCTGGACTATACAGCTGGTCCTTGAAGATAGGCCTTTGAATCATTTGCCATCTGGTTACTTGGAAGTTTATGGAAAATTAATTTGGTGTCATTCCCCAGATGTCCAGCCTCTTTTGCCATTTATGTCAATTGACCCAGTTTGCCAGCCTACTCCAAAGAAGGAACAAAAACCAAATAGATTGTAGAGATCAGATTTCTGCGTCTCTCACAGAAATGACTGAAAAGTTGGCTGGATGGAGCAGGAGAGCTGGCACTCTCATAATTTATTTTTCACAAGAATTTCTTCTTGCAGTAGTCAAGAAATTTATAGAAAATCTGAATGAGATTTTTTTGGTCTTATTTAAAGAAAATATTTTATTCCCTGAGGATATGGTGTCTATTAGAGCAGTGGGAATGTACATTCAAGGTGAGCAACCAACATTAGCCAAGCTGAAAATTATAATGGGTCACAGAGGAGTAGCTGGTTATAATTTTTTTTTTTTGTCCTATAACCAAGGTCAGGATGGAAGAATTAAAGATTTATTTCAAGTTTTTCATGTATGTCTGGAATAGAAAATTGTTATAAAGGAGGAACAGGAATTGCCTACCTTGTCAATGTAGGTATCAAACTACAGAACCATACTATCTAATTTGAATCATTCTTTAGGAAAAGGTGAATATAATGACTCAGAATTGTGGAAGGTTAACTTACTGACTGTAAAGAACATTATTATTAGAAATATGGAAAGATTCATGGTATGCCTGCATCTTATGAAAGCTAATCTCCGAAGTCACTGGGGTAAAAAAAATGATACCAAGTTTGTGATTTCTAGCTCTTTGATTCTAAGATTAAGCAGAGTCCAAGAATTTTGCTAAGAGGAGATCTTCAGACATGGGAACTTCAGTGGTTCAGGGATGCTGTTTACACCGCAGGCCTATGCAGACTGTATCTTTACGGTGGTAGTCATGGGATTCTCCTACGACTCAACATGAGAGAGAACTGTATACCCACCACATCAAAGCTGGAGCTTCGGTTAAGCAAGTACAAGAAGTAAATCATTAGCTTTGCCTCAGGAGCTGATTTCTGTTTTTTAAAAGGATTTACTAGGCAGACCTGTGATCCACATCTTAATCACTACTTCTTAGAAGGATTGATTATTAAATGCAGACCTGTGATCCATATGGTAATCACTTTCAAAATTCTGGATGCTTTTCAAGGCAAAAGGTCTAATGTCAGGTCTAGATCTAAAATCTCTTGGTATTTCACTCTCATTATTTGACTCATACAGTCAAAGACTCCATTGAGAGATTAAGTTAAAAAGGGGGGAAAGCAAGCAGAGGAACAAGTGCTATGCTCCTTAATTCTGATCTGGAAACTGGTAGCAGATGTGTCAGCAAAAATGCTATTTTGCAGTTGTAAGCAAGGCTGTAGACATCCATCCTGAGCTGTACTGACTGGAGATATTATTGTACCCAAGCTGCTCATTGTTTGCTTGCCCCATCCACAGACTTGCAGGTGAACTTCTGACCCATATGGGTGTACTGAAACCGGAGCCCTGGGTGGACTGAATCCTCTGGCCATGCTGGCAGTAAGTGGAGAAGGGAAGGGTCTCCTGATTTCCCTACCTGCAAAATGGGGATGATGACAGCTTCCGACAAAAAGTAAGCACCAAAGAGCTGGGAATGAATGCTACAGCACACTCAACCTGCAGGGCTGATGCGTAAAAATGTCAAAAGGATCAGGATGATGTGCTGCTATGTTTTTTTGCTATATAACAGGAAGTTTTTCCTAGTGAAAACAGATTTAAAGTATTCCATAGACAGTAGCGTGAAAGTGTATTTTCAAAAAGCCTGCATGCAATGAATATGAAAGAGGTTGTGCAGCCACATTTAACTTTGCCCGGTTTTGCAGTCTCTATGTATTCTGAAGATAGCTTTTATATAGAATGTATCTATTTAATGCATTTAACATAATCCAACACTTTTTCTATGTAAAAAAGCATAAGATGTCTTGACTTCCTATGATGAAAAATTGCAAAATACCCCACAGAATTAATGTATTTAAAATGACTGATATAAAATGGAGGCTTTTTTTTAAAGACTCTGAACATTTTCAGTAGTACAGACAATTTAATTCACACTCTGTGCTTAACTAACAGCAGCTGTATTCTCCAAAACTGTACACTTGGTCCTGTCCTCCCACATGCTCTAACAGCTAACTAACAAAAGCTCTCAGGGGTTTAAAAATAATCTTCCTGAGCTCAGGGCAAAGGAGGCTTTTACACTGATGATATGCTACAGGCATTTTGTAAATCAGTTTATTAAACCCAAGATAAAGCTGCAAATATAGAGATAAATTTTTAACTCTAATTATGCATGTTGTAATTATTAATAAACTGATGGACAGCAGCTGAGTATTCATTAGGTACTGAGTATTTGTTCTGCAAATGTGTCATTTACATTGCTTTTAACATTCATATATAAAAATAAATCATTAAAACAACCACTGGCTTTTTTTCATCAGTGACAAATCTGGATGATTTTGATGGAGAATGACCTTAATTTTCTGGAGAACTAATACTTCTCATCACTGATGCTAATTGGCTAGGACCACTGAGAAGTTTCACTGACCATAGTTTTATTTACACAATTAAGTTTAAGTAGGCAGGTTTGAAAATAGGGTGCTAATTTAAGCACTTTTTTGACAGTGTCATGTCTAGGACAACATACTGCTCGAAAGACAGACATTATTAAAAATGTTGTTAGCAGTTGATCATAACAAAAGGAAAGGAAGAAATCAACCTTTCTTCCAGAGGAAACATTTATGTAGGAAGCAGTACTCACTGTGTAAGGACGTGTATTGGCGCATGCTGCCTTACAGTCATGGCACTAAAAATTCCAAGAAATGAGCTTGCAATGCAACCAGAAAAAATATGCTGCTAGATTACAAAAACAAAAACAAAACCAAAAAATGAAACACACCCCAAAACTTCAATGTATTTTGCTTACTGTATTTTAGGGTTTTTTTCAGGGGTTTCCCCTCCGTGTTGATGTATGGCATAGTCTCCAGCTTTGAAGCAGCATCTTGTCACTGTGTAACCCTTTGTGCCAGAAACAAACGAGTCAGCAGTCACTGTGTCATAGGCAGACTCTGTATGTGTTTGTATGAGTTTGTCACCCTTCTTTCATGTTCATAGGAATGCTGTGACTGTTCAGGGTATGTGCTGTGGGTTTTATGCTTTTATCACTTGGACCATCCATGAAGATGTTAGATCAGATTGACTGGTATTTGATTATTTATCTGCATTTAGTTTAAGAGTTCAAGGATTGTCTCTGCAGAGGGGCTGCACCATACAACTGGAAGCAGAGTTGTGCTATTGGATAATCCACATACTAGATTGGGGTCATCCTTGGGCCACTGGTACACCCATTCCCAGTTTACAGCTGTCCGTTGTTGTTTTTGTCTTTGTTAACAATTGCGACCAACTGTTGGTCTTTTGGCCAAGGGAAAATTTTGATAGACAGTTGTTAGGATCAGGATTAGGATCTATGCTGCCAAACATAGAGGCTATGATGATTTTGCTGTGTAACAGCCACTAATAGAAGCATCAGCCCAATGTCACTTTGTGAAAACAAAGTATAGTGGGGACAACAATTTTATTATCAAAGAGCTTTCATATGTCAGATGTTTACCCAGAAAGATTTTGATGGATGGAAAAGAAGGTAAGTCTGGACAAACTGCAGACATTTGGTAGCCTTGCTCACAGTCAAGGGCATCCTGATTTGCCCCTGATTCTACTGCAGTGCTGCAGCTTGCCATGTTTTTTGGGAAACAAAGTCAGTCCCTCTTTAGAGATGTCTCCTTGTGCCATACCTGTCCTCCCAGTTGCAAGCTGCAGCTTTCCTCCTGCACTTTGACCCCATATGCTGGAGGTGTAGCTGAGAGGGGAGGCACCTCTACACATGTAAAGGCATGGTGCAGAACTAACTGCAGAGTTTCAACTTCTTTTGAGCCTTCCAGAGTCTGTAATTTTAGCCGCTGCAAATATGGCAGTACAATTCCCTTCTTCACTTGTGTTGCTATTCTAGCATCATGCCAATGAAATGCTGCTGGCTGCTGAAATCAGAAATTGCATTTAAAACCAAGAGTATTCAGTAGTGAATATAACATATGTTTTTTAACTGCAAGCAGTCACTAGAATTGATCTGGTAAAAAGAGATGTGGGACTAAGCAAGGGAGTAGGGGAAAGTAGATAGAAATGAATGGCAGGAAGATAGGAAAAAAAAAAGAAAAAAAAAAAACAAACCACAAAACAGAAGGAAGACAAGCACCTAGGAAAATTACAGAGGAAGAAAGAGAATGGAGACAGAAGAATCATTGCTAGAAGAGAAGGATGCATCAAAAGAGAACTCACAGACACTGGCAGCACAATGGGGGAAAAAGAGAAATACAGAAAAAGAGGGAAATGAATAATCTATTGCTCCATTGCACTTCAGTTCTGAAGTGGATTTTGGAGTTATTACTGCAATCTTAAAGTTTTCCAACTGAACTGGAATCAAGCACTAACTTCACCCTTCACATCCTATTAAGCAGTTCTTAGATCATAACTGATTTATAGGTGCTCATAATCTCCTATCCTGATTATGGTAGCTTTGACCTTCTTGAGCCATAAGTATCTTCCCTCTGGCACAGACTAAACACAGCCACCTCTGCATTCATCTGAAGCTGGCCTCCCTTTTCACCCTATCACTCTGAGCTTCCTTTACTCTCCTAGAACCTTTCTAACAGTTTCTTTGTTTACTTTATGTCTTTTTGCAATCCCATTGATTGTGTTTATGAGACAGGCTTCCATGTACAATGCCTGTCACATCTTATGTCATATTGCCTTGAATCTCTTCTGAATACTCTCTTCTTCTATGAAGTCACGAAAATTATATAATCATCATGTGTTTTATGGAGTAGAAGCTACATTTTAGCTGAAGAACAAAATTCTGCCAAGCTCAGTCACCAAGATGCAACCTACTGTAAACTGCATCCTTTCAAGTACTGGTTGGGAATTTTATGCTCTTTGGGACAAGTTTTGCATTTTCTACTGTGGCTGGAAAATACCTACCTCATGGCTACAAGAAACCATTTCACAAAGTGCTGAAAGTCTTCATGAGTAATGCCCATGATATAAACAAGCCTTCACTTGCAGCCTGGCTTTTGCTTTAGGCTACAGGGTTTGCTGAATTTCACCATGAAAAGGAACCAGAAAAGTAGCACAAAGATATCTGATTTACAACTGAATGAAATTTGAGACTGAGAAGAGACAGCTTGACTGCCCACCTCTTACCCACCTCTTGCCCACCTTTGGCCCTTCCACAGCATTTACCGCTCCCTCTAGCATACAGGGACTTAAATTGTTGCACATTTAATTATTTTGTAGCTTGAGGTAAAGGAAAGATTTTACTGCCTTCATCTCCATGTGCTGTATAAGGCAGGGAATTAGCAAGAGGTGGTGACACTAATATAGCCTCACTAATGCTGGAGAAAGGACCACCAGTGCAACAACTGACCATTTTCTAATTAGATTATTGTGTCCTCATATTTTTGGTGAGCCAAAACGGTCATTGCCAGAAACAGTTTGTCCCACCAGCCCTCCATCTCTTCCCAGAGTGAATGGCAGGTCCTGCCTGTCACACTGCTTGCCAAGAGAGGAAGAGCTGATCATGTTCACTGAGAAATTGAATTACAGTCACAGCAGAAGACCTGCTGTAATTTCATTTGTTTCTCATTGCATTCTTAAAATTATTTTGTTGTTCACTTAACAGTTCTAGTTCTGATTCAGTGATTTAGCCATCCAAAATACTTAAAATAGGCATTTTAAATATAAAAATCAGATAAAGGTGGTAACGTGGGAAATACTGATTAACATATTATTTCAGCCTTTAATACAGGAAAAATATGGGCATTGACAAGATGTCTGTAAGTCATCAAATCAAGTTTCTTTTTTTTTTTTTTTAATAGAATATATATTCTAAAGCTCACTATAATAGTCTTCTAGCTGGTGCAGTTTGAGATTTTCAGAAAACTGAAAACTTCTGTTTTGCTTTAGAAAATTGTCTTTGAACATTTTAATGACTAACGATTTTGTAAAATTGTTTTGGATGTCTTTATAGTATTCTGACATTAATGGAGTTACTAGTCAAAACCAGAACCATTAAAATACATGTGAGCAATTAAATGTTTCTTTTGCACCAGTAAAGTCTGAATCCCAGTGAAATTATCTATTGTAGCTGGGAAAAGTGATGTTAAAATTGAGTCTATTAAAGCCTGCCAAGCTTTTTAGCCTGTATTTCTTCTGTGTAAAAGGAAGTGCACATGTGTGTTTGTGTGGATACCATTTAATATTTGTGCACAATCTAGAAACCTTTCTGAGTATGTATTCAGGCATTACCCGAATTTACATCAACTGGCCTTTGGAGACAGTGTGACCATTATGTATACAGCCTGAAACTTAAGGACAAGAGTGTGGGTTATGACTGAGATGCTCTTGTGGGTCCTACAAACTCTGAAGCCTTGAAAGCCCACCTAGTACACACTTTCCCAGTTTTGCCTGCACCCTAGCCTTATTCACAGCCCACAGTCACCACAAATCACATTATCTGGCCCTTCACCAGACTGTTAAGTAACTGCATAATCATGCTGCCCAGTGCTCCCATGTCTGACAGCAAGTCACGTGAGACCTGAGACTGGAAGGCCACGTGATGACTACTCTCAACTCACCTAGACTTACCTTTTCCTCAATATCAAGGGGAATTAATCCAGGTTATGCCACCAGGTTATGCCAGCCTGATTCTGCCTACCCTACACAGTCAGCAGCTCTGGAGAGTCATCCCTCAGTGGAACTGCCACTGGGTTATGAGGCATCACCAGCTCCTGCTGGGACTACATACTCAACCACTCACACCTCTACATCAGGAAGAACCATCATGTTTGAAACTTTTTTTGTTTGTTTGTTTCTGACTACACAGGCAGCATACTATTAGACTTAAAAAGAATGTTTTCTCTTCTGCATATAAATGTCAGAACCTGTATCTTTTCTTTGCTATTGCAATAACTTTATTGACCACTTAGCTCATGAAATGAATGGACAAGCACATATAGACTTTGACAACTTATATTGTTCCCCATTTCATGTCCAGTTCAAGTCGGTATTTGGAGCCACAAAGAAGTGTCTTAAGAGCAAAGCTTCACCCTCCTCTATCTCCCAATATGCTGGAAAAGAGGAGAGGGCAGACTCTACATTAGAAGTAAGGCTCCTGACAGATCACTACTCAACATTCCTTTGCCAAGGCTGGGCTCATTTCTTTGCAGACATTGTCACGGGAGAATTGCCTGAAGAAGATCTCTGACCTCAGGTGGCAATAGCTAGGTGCCTGGCAGACACAGCTGTCTCCTTGATGGATGGCACCATGCTAATGGTACCACCTTGCTGTCTGTCTTAGATGCTTGGCCTACATCTATATGGATTGACAACCTGTGTTTCCTTCATATGTCCTTTGAAAGTAAAATGGGCATTTGAGATTAGTGGAGTGATGGTGCACTATGGTTACAGTACATCTGCTTAATGCCACATTGACCTACAATGGACCAAAAAATGGCCTAGCCTGGAGTCCTGTAACTACTAGAGGCTATTGACCACAGCCTGTAACTACTAGGGCTTGAAATGTGCCCATTTGCATGGCTTATAGGTGGGGACTAGGTTTGCAGTACAGGTCTGAGGAGCTGCTAGAGTGACTAGTAGAGGGTATAACCAACCATTTTATTGTGACTGATTTACTACTGGGTGGATAAAAGGACAACAGCAAAGACGTATATCTGGAGGAGACTGGGAGAGGAGGGAGTCTTTTGGAGCCTTCCTAGCCCCAGGCACTTAGGTCTGTCCACTGGCTGCCAGTATGCCCTCTATAAACAGGGGTGTGCAGAGCATGTCCCCTCTAAAGATAGCATTGCCTTCCCTTCAGCCTTGTCCCCTTCCCCAGCAGCATGCATACCTGCACCAGCACACACGCAGAGCAATGCCACAGAGCTGTCTGGGTTGGGCAGCTTAGCTTAGACTTGCCCTCGAGGGGAGGAAAATTGTTGCTGCCATGGCTGCAGACTGGGCCTGGGGACAAATAGTCTGTCTCCTGTGTCTTGGAAACTACTGTAGACAAGATGGGTGACCTGGCTTGCTCACAGCCACTTTGTAAAGGATCTCGTCCAGGTTGTGATAGCAAGGGTAAATCTCCTGAACTGCTTCAGACTGAAGAATTTTTTCAGGGTAACAAGCCTGTACCACATTGGAGTTTTATTCTGAAGTGGAATGGTTTCTTGACATGTGTGTACCAGGCCCGTGATGGATTCACTGCAACCAAACCAACACTTGTGGGAAACTAGTGCTCATCCTCACCACCTTTGCTGCTGTTACAGCAGACGTGAGAAGGTGAGAGTTGCTCCATCCAGCAGTGCAAGTCACAGCATCAGGCACAGTCACAGACTGTGCCCAGTGGCACAGAGCAAGGAGGTAGCAGGATACCTAGAGGGGCAGCAAGCAGGCAAACTGGAATCCAGCAATGGGCTATGACTGTCTGTGGAATCTGTGAAGCTATCTGCCTGCCTCCAAGCTTTTCCTTGCAGACATACCAACAGTATGGATGTATGGATGACTGTGGACTAGGACTCCTGTGAAAAATGCAGTTCAACTCTATGAACACACCACTCAGTACCTATTGCCACTCTCATTGTTAAGAGAACTGAAGTCATAGTTTGTTTTTCAGGATTCAGGTGATAGATACCTGTAGCTAGGAATTTAGCCACAAAGCATCAGGACATGTGAGAAAGCATTACAATTCTGATATATGGGGCTTATTCTCTAAATATTGTGAGTTTTCTCCCTCTCTTGGATGAAGTTTTGTGAGCAGAATCTTTGCTGAAAGGAATTGCAACTGCTTTTCCATCAGCGACACATGGTGCCAGCACATATGTTCCTGTCTGAATTGTGGAATGGAGAAAATGGAATGTGAGACAGCTGTGACGAGGTTAATAGTAAATTAGCATTTTCCTATTGGAGTGTGAAGAGGGAGGTGAGAAGCATTGTTAATTCTCAATCTCCCTAAAAAGACTTAAGAAAACTAGTCAGTTATCTTGCAACTTAACATTTTGCAATGCTGCTTAACATTCAGCTACAGTAAGTGAAAGCCAGCACTGGCTACTGTGCTGTACTTATTAAAGCTAACAGAGCATTACAGAAAAAAAAATTATGGTTACTAGCAGAGAGGGAAGGAATATTTCCAATGAGGGGGAAAAGAAAATTCGTAGTGCAAATGTTACCTTTATTTAGTTTGCATATACTATCTATTATTTACCTAGTGCTCTAAACTCAGAATATAAGTGTTTCTATAGAAAAGGAACCCTTTCATTATTGGAATGTATTTTCATGTAAACAAATGAACAACACAGTACAAATAAAGTTTTCTATTACTGACAAAATGTCTCAGGATCAAACACACCCATAGATTTAAACATTTAAGAACATAAACTGTTCTAAGTTACAGGGACTAATTTCCCTACAGTTGGTGAAGTCGCTGAGTGCTCACATCTGTGTGAGGAAGATCTCTTGTTCCTATTAAATCCCCATGCATTCAGGTGATACTGTACCCTTTTGACTGTTGCATGATAGTCTGCTTAATCTCAGAATAAAGCACAAGGAAACGTGGGCTTATTGAATACTAATATTTCTTTAGTGATGCATTCTGAGTATAGGGCTTTATCAAAAAGGCATATACTCATATACGTACATATACTCACACATGTACATGCCTTCTTCTAAGTTCCCAGGCCAATTGTTTATTGGGGTGTTACAGAAGATAAGTGTTATGCTTGTTCATAATGACATTAGGTATGGGGGGACAATTTGGGTGGTTTATGAGCTGGAGGGAGCAAGTGAAAATTGAGACCAGCCGCTGTTTAGCTGGAATCTCTCCTGATTCTTCACCCTTCTGTGCCAACACAGGCTCTCAAATACCTCCCCTTTAAAAACAGTCAGGTCTGGTACATGCCTTCCACACTGATGCAAAGATAAATAAGGCTTGGTAAGAAATAAGCATTCCTCTTATGCCTCCACCCATTTATTTGCCAGCAGTGTGCCCAGGTGGCCAAGAAGGCCAATGGCATCCTGGCTTCTATCAGCAGTAGTGTGGCCAGCAGGACTAGGGAAGTGATCATCCCCCTGTACTCAGCACTGATGAGGTACCTTGAGTACTGTGTTCAGTTTTGGACACTTCAATACAAAAAAGGCATCAAGGTGCTGGAGTGGGTGCAGAGAAGGACAAGTTAGCTGGTGAAGGGTCTAGAGAACAAGTCTTATGAGGATTGGCTGAGGCAACTGGGGCTATTTAGTCTGAAGAACGGGATAATGAGGGGAGACCTTACATCACCACAACCACCTGAGAGGAGGTTGCAGAGAGGTGGGTGCCAGTCTCTTCTCCCAAGTAACAAGTGATAGGGCAACAGGAAATGGCCTCAAGTTGCACCAGGGGAGGCTTAGATTGGGCATTAGGAAGAACTTTTTTCACTGAAAGGGTTGTCAAGCACTGGAAGAGGCTGCCCAGGGTAGTGGTTGAATCACCATCCCTCGTCGTGTTTAACAGTCATGTAGATATGGTGCTTAGAGACCTGGTTTAACCGTGGGCATTTACAGTAGGATTCAAAGATCTTGAAGGTGTTTTCCAACCTTGATGATTCTATGATTCTAATTTCTCATCTGTTAGGGATGGTTCTTCCCAGATGATCTGTGTTTGGACTTTGCTTTCAAACCTGAACAGGCATGAAAGCAGCCTGCTGTAGGAAGGCAGACTATCTCTAGTGTTTATGCTTTTCACATACTGGCAGTAAGAAAGGAACCTATGAGAACAGTGGCAGTGAGTGTTGGGGATAAGGCTGGAGGAGAAATAAGTTATGTAATGTTCCAGAATAGGCTTGAAAAGATTTTTTTAGCAACCTTTCTACCAGGCTCAAAGCTTTATCTTGTTCCTTTTTGACTCAAGTGCTTAGCCAGTATTCAGAGCTGCACCCAATTACTCACTGGTAGGGGAAATTGAGTTTTACAATAAGGTCCTTCTTTGGTTTTATTTACAAAGAAATCTACACAGCATCCCGCTTGTCTGGACATAGTAAGACCAAATAGCAGCAGGCAGTTCACTTCCTCACAGTTACCAAGCTGTCCATTCCAGTGAGATTCACCTTGAGAGCCCAGTGTTCTCCTTTCCTGCACAGCTGAAAGTCTCCTTAGGGCGATGACTCTGCCCTCCCTTTCTTGCTCCCTTTTGCCTCACATCAACAGATGCACATACCTGCTGTCAGTCTGTCTGCTGGTCCATGCACTTTAGCCATGCTCTGGCCCTGCCTTCTTTCCTTCTGGCCTTTAGCTTCAGGTTTAACCACTCCACTTAGAAAGAACAAAGGCAGCCCTACCTGCCCATGGGCTCCATCCAGGTGTTCTGCACATGATGAGCACTGGCTTCTCCAAGCACACCAGAATGAATGGCTTCCTCCTAAAATTCCATAACTTCAATATTGGGAATATTTGTTTCTTTTTGTGTATGTTATGGCTAGCACCTGCAGAAAGGATAAGAAATGTATGATACTGCCTGTTCCAGTTGATGTGTTTATTTGATTTCTTAATATATGTTTATGTTCCCATTACACAACATATGCCCTCAAAATGAAAAAGGAGACCCTTTCCACATGTAGATTAAGAAAGGAGTGTGAACGTCAAGATTGGGAAGAAGTGTGAGTGTACCAATGTCAGATCTGGGGTTTTGCTATGGAGCACTACTGCTGACAGCTCTGAATTCTCCAGGACACAAAAAATACCAGTAGGTTCTATTTCATTTTATGCAAAAGACTTATAGATGCAGACGTTTACAAAGCACAATTGCATCACTTAAGAGAAAACACTGCAGTGTTTAAAGGGGATGTGAATTTTCATCAGGGAAAGAAAGAGACTTCTGGTGATCAGAATATGGGAAAATGTCAACAGGAGAAATTAATTAAATGTCTTACTTGGCAATAATATCGATGACCTATACTTAAAAATATTTATTTTTATTATTTTTAGGCTAGTAGTGTTTATTACTGTTTCTAGAAGGAAGCTAAAGAGTTTAAGTTACAGAATTTAACTTAAAACCCTAGCTGTGGTGTCATTTTGATGCTACTTTAATTCCGAGACTGTTGCCATCATCTGTATTTATAGTGAATAGAAACTTTTTTAATTGTGAGACCTATCCAAAGGAAACCAGATTTTTTATTTCATTACTAAAATATCAATATTTAGTAGTAGTCAAAATACTGAGTTATATCTCTGATACTGTAGTTATTTATTGTTATAATATAGTAGCTAAGATTTCACTGCAGCTGCCAGTATGAAAAATGCTGACTTTTAAAATACAGTGTGTGACTGGAGTGGAGGAGATGACCTCACTAGTTCCTTTACACTGAAAATTTTCTTGGTGTGACTTTCCCTACATTTCCCACTGCTAAGACACTGCTGTTTACATAATGTTGAACTTGTTTTTTCCCGAGGGTATGCATGACACACAAGCTGAATGTTTTCATAATTGTAAGAACAAAAAATGATGGTGTTTAATTTTCTTGCATTTGTAATGAGACTTGGTTGACTGTTTAACTGCTCATTGCTAGCACTGCTCAGAGCTTGGTATACGTACACTTAATAGATATTATATATATATACATTATCACTTAATAGATATTATAAGAGCTTGGTATAAGTCAAGTTGGTGAGGAAAAAAGGCTCAGCCTTTTTCCCTGTCAGCCTCTGTACATTGTCATCATTATAGAGCTCCTTATGTTGGCCAAATCCATGTAGTAGCCCCACGGCATCTGTGCCAGATTTCAGTTATGCTTCCCCCCTGCATCCGCTCCTGCTCCAAGCAGCACTGGAGTTACCTGGTGTGAACTTTCTGATTCACCTCTGGAGCAGAGCTCACCATTTCTGTCCAAAGGGAGCAGCTGAGCAACCACAGGTGAAAGATGGTAGTCATCTCCCTAATCCCCTGCAAGGTACTCAGAAACCACAGCAATAAACGCAGTGTGAAATTGTATGTTGAATAAAATAGCTCCCACAGGAGTTCATGTGTACTTTGTTGTTGGCTTCAAATTCATGTAGAATTCCATCCATGCTGTTTCAAGCCAATTGGAAAATTTTATTGAAAATTTCTATCAAATTTGGATTTGCTTTATATTTATTTAAATATACTGGGGTCTTTCTCCATGTTTAACTAGACAAGTTTGGATTATCATTGTACAGTCTCACTGGAGAGGTATCTCAAACTCATGTTGCTATTGACTATGGAATTGCTCCTCTCTCTCTGACTACTAAAGTCCTGTGAGATTACAGCTGTATCTAGAAGCTATCTGATCAACTAATTAACTAAAATATTAAGGTGTCATATGTCTTTCCACCTGCATTCTTTCACATGTTATTAGTCCTACCTGTTGTAGATACATATAGATTTTCTTAGTACCTTAATTAAGTTTACTATAGTTCAAGATATGTTTAACAAATTCTAATTACTAGTATTTATATATATATATATAAAAATTAATCAGTCCATCTTTTAATTTCCAATTCCTTAAATAAGATTCTGGCTCTCCCTTGGCTTACAAAATATAATTACAAGTCATTCAGTAATTTTATTAGTAAATACCCTGAAGACTATAGGATGCATATCTTCTAGACTGGCTCATCTTTATATATAATTTTATTCTGGTATTCCCTTACCTGCCAGATCACCAGATATAGTGCCATAATCTTCATTACTTCATTATAAATATTATTCAAGGGTTTTCTACCCCAGACATACAGTTTCCAGGCAGTCTGTTGGACAGAGTAACAGCAGGTTTAAAAAATAAACCATTTGACACTGGAATATTATCTGCTAGCCACCTAAGAAGAACAGCAGAAGAATAAACACCCATTTAGTATTTGGAGAATGCTATGTAATGTACAAGCACAAAGACAGAATGAAGGTTCTATGTGCATCCCTTGCTAGAAATGATTCACTTTTGAATAAACTGCAGTTTAAAGTGTGTTTTCTCTTAGCATATAAATTATACATGTTTATATATATATAAAAATGTTTGTGCATTCCTTATGTGCTCGGTGGGGTTTCTTGGAGGGAGAGAAAAAAAGGGGGTGGGTGGAGCTTGAAATTCCAATGAAACCTAATTTGCAAGCAATTTACACTAGCAGCTATGAGTTTCACTCGAGATTTCCAGGTGTTTAGTGCACATATCTACACGGGGAGCATTTCCCAAGAAATGAAACAATGGCTACAGTAAAATGAAACGGGGGCCTTATGGTGACATGGGATATTTGCATCTCTACTCTCTGTGAATCTTCACATCGTGTATGTATCTTCTGCTTTTGTGCTGTCTTTGGCTTATTTTTGAAAAGAAAGAAGATGAATAGGCCTTCTACTAATGAGTTACACTAAGAGTCTGCTGAATTTCCAGACATACATTTCATGAACGTACTTGTCTTGACAAAGGCAGTTCTTTAATTCAGTTTCCTATGCACATTATAGCATACTTGAAATCAGAATCCTTGAGCTATGAGCACAGTGCATTCATGAAATGAGACACCCACAATCAAAATCTTCACAGTTTAAATGGAAATGGTGGGCAAAGGGGCATTACTTCATTCTTTACCTTGAAAACTGAGACTCAAAGGCTTTGTTTTTTTCTCTATAGAAGAAGCTACAGAAAGCTGTAGCAGAGTCAAAAAGTTCTCTCTCCATTTAGTGCCGGTTCATGCTGTTTCCCATGGAAGTCCTGTCAGCAGCACTCCAGACTTGCATGATCTTAACCTTCCTTTTTTTTTCTTTTCTGGCAAAGCCTAGATGTCACAGACTGTTGCAGAGTTAAGAAGATCTTACAGCTATAAACTGGACTACCCTATGCAGAATTGTCTGTACTGACAGCGAGACTTCAGCCTGGGTATGTTTAATGGGGAGTTTAAGTAGGCAACAGGCTGAAATATATGTGTCATGTTCCACTTCTCTGTGCTACTGCTAGTTGGAAGAGTGAGAAGTTAGTAACTAATGAGCAGAACTTTCAACCCCACCAAAAAGTTGCAGCAGTATGTGGAGCTTTCAGTGACCCTTCTTTGTCAAGGACACTTCAGTCCTTAGAGCAACAAGTGCCATTTCTGTACCAATCCTGGCCAGCAGAAGTCAGCATGTTCACTGCAAAGAGCAGACAACTTGGTGGCTGTCTTGATATGTTTCTTGATGGCCCAGATTGTTGGAATTAAGTTTTATAGTTCTGTCCCTCTTTTTCAGCAGGTTTTATCTCCTCCTGCAGGAAGAAACTGCCAGCCCGAGACAGAGATTTGTTCCTACACTTTATGTCCACATTGAGGCTGGGAAGTTGAAGTCTTCCAAGGAAGCAACCAAGTGAGTTTTATATTCTCCTCGGTGTCTACAGCAGCTTCTCTAGAAAGCTTTATCTGTTTAGGGGATTTAGAGATTAACAGCATGCCCAGAGTATATACTGTTTCTGGACACACAGATTAAGTGTGAGGAAATATTGGCTTCCCCTCAATTTTTATCCTTCCAGCTCTAGATGTGTGATGAATAAGGCAGGGGAGGAGGGCACACAGGGAAGTGAAATGAGAGCTGGGCACTGCATTGTCAGCTAGCTGGGTTTCCGTGACACAGAACCAGTCATCAGGGACAGGACTGCAAAAAGTGATGGAGAGTTTATTACTGACAGAGCCTTTGTCTTTACCCTTTTGCCCTGGACAGTCATGAATAAACAAGTAAAATTTGAACATTGTGAAAAATAAAAAAAAAAAAGCCTTTCTGAATTTTAAGAGCCTCACATGCTCGTTCAGAAGAAAATGATCCCAGCTGCCAGCATTTCCAGGAGTCCCAGATATCTCCTGCAATGCAATTATGCAGGCTCAGTAGAAAACTATTCTGCACATTTGGAGCTAAAGGACAATATAATAAATGACTGCAGTGAACTACATTGCTATTGCATCAGATTGCATCTGAATCCACTAGTAGTGGGTTTTCTGGTGCTGGAAATCTGCCCTTCAGGATCTCATTGTCCTCTTGTTTGTTTGCTTACATCCTCCTTGATATTGCAATACTAGTGTGAGTCCAAGGTAGATTAGAAGCAGCTGTTCTGTAGCAAACAAACAAAAGCCATTATCACTTTTTTCCAGTGGGGAAAAAGAAAAAAAAAGCCAGCTGTCTGTTTGCAGACGAGCAAAACTTCATCAAATGGTTGAACTTTTTACAAACAGAAAATTTGGAGCTTGATCCAAGACTGACTTCAGGAAAACCTGATATTAGTGGAGCTTCATTTACCTTGAGGAACAATGCTAATTTCTGCAGTTCATGATACACCCTGTAGCTCTAAAGTCTCTGATTATTGCCATGAAAATATTTCAGTGTTACCGTGCTACTGCTCACTTGGAGTGTGTCAAAGGCTTCTACAAGCCTGACAGGAATACACTGAAAACATCATTTCAATAAATAAGCAGCATAATATAGTAGTACTAAAGCCTGAAAAGGAAAAAATAAGTGCAGAACTGTCTGGCACAGTAAGAACTAAAATGTAAAACAACTGAGCCTAGTCCTAAATGTATTTTTTAGCATATTTAAATGCTCCTCCAAATGACCATGCTAATTGTAACCCACTGATAGCTGTGGCTACTGGGGAACAGGGAATATGAGGTGGCTGGTTCTGGTGTGGACATCCCACTCTCACTCAGAACAGATGCACTGAAAGATGCAAATGGGATTTAGACACCCAGGCTTTAATTTACTTCTGTAGCTCTAATGACTGGATGTAAAATGTACTGTTGGCTTGTTCTCTGAAGAACAGGTGACAGAATGTGAATGTCATAATCTTAATCTTCCTTTCACATTTTCTTGTATTTTAATTACAAGATGGAGAAATGCTAAAAAAATTAAAAAGGTAGGACATCTTTCTTCTCTACAGGATATCACCCTACCACCAGGTCCAATTAAAATATGGAATTATTAAACTTAGGACAGTTTAATTTATATTGCTGAACATTGTTCTTGAATGTATTAATGTACATCTTCAGGAATATGCACAAAGTCTTGAAATGTACTTTGTCTTCTGTGCAGTTTAATACAATACCAATAAAGGTAAGTTTGTATATTAGGTCTCAAATAAAGGCAATTTTGTGAGAGTAAACTACAATGGTCTATAAAATACCTTTGTAAATGGAAACAAAAAATTAAATTAACTGCTTTGAGTTCTAATTTACATGCGTATTTTACACACACTTCAGAACTTAAAAGTTCATATTCATCTTGGGTACTTACAGAGCTTTGCAAATCCCTGGCACCTTTAACATATTACTACATGGGTTTTGACTTAGCTTGAATGGGTAAGCCTATGATTGTATTGCCAAGTGTTATAAGTCAAGTCATATGCAAAGTCTTATTTAGAGTCTTACAATTTTTTAATAACCATGTGATTTGTGGCAAGGAAAGGCGAGACCTAGAATGATTCCTAGACTGTTTGGAATAGATACTATTAAGATTAAGGTGTGTAACAGTGTATATTAAAGTAAAACATACATATACACACATATGTGTGTGTCTACTATCTGTTTGGACTTCTGACAGCATAATTGTCACGTTCAAAAGCTTAGGTGGAAAAGTGTGGTACTCCTTGGAATGCTTTTGCTCAAGCCAGTATCTGTCAGTTACTGTGTCTGTATTTAGCAGCCTGAGAGAAGCTCTTAGAAGCTCTCTCCTCTAACACTGGTTAACCTATGGTTTATGTTAAGGTCTTACTACAGTTAGTTAGATGATCTGACTCACAGTTCTCATGAACCTTCAACTAAGAGATATCATCACTTTCAGATTTAAGACTGGAGTTCCTCTTGCCAAATCCTTTTCAGTCATGCGTTAAGAGCCAAATTAGGACTTTGAAGGCTAGTTTCCATTGGATGGAACAATGGAAAGGAAGAGTAACACTGAACTAATGTAATCCCTCTCTGAACCTCACTCCTGTAGGAGTTGTCCCATTGAAGCTAAGCTGCTATCCTACAGACTGCTCACACCTACCTCTAGAAGCATGCAAGGTTTTGTCCAAATTGCAACTCACATCTACAAAATGGCCTTAGGTATGGCTAAGACAAACAAAATATGTTAAGAATTTTAAAACAGCAACATCCCAACTGCTATTGCACAAGCAAAACAAAGCACTTGAGTCTTGGTTCTGGAGACTTGTAGGTGTCAGTTTTAGCACATAATAGGGAAGGAGACTAGCTTAAGTTCCTGAATGCACTGTAGAGCTTCAGAGTTCCTCTGGCTGAGATCTTGGCCTTTGACACAAAGTCCTCCATTTGGAAGTTACAGGTGCACAGTACAAACTGATGATCTGGAACCATGGCTAAAATTAGCTGCACTCAACAAGATAAAAAAATCTACTTGGGCAAAATACTAACACATCACGTTGGCTGCATTTTTTTTCCAGCCTTATCAACATGCAGAATGTGATTACCACGGTAAAACTAGAGTTCATAGTTCATTCTGCTTCTTTGGACTTTGGGCTATGATTTAGAAGTAGTTCACTACTTCAGACTTCATGCTATTTCTGCCTTAACAACCAGTGGGGACATGATGTGCATGTGCAGGCCAGATGAAGGAGATCCTAACTTAACCTAATTAAAAATCAAGAATATTAGTAGTGTCAGTATGGAGCTTGAAAAGATAATTGCTTCAAAAGTTGTGTGTAAGAACAAAATAAATTAAATTCAGAAAATGAAACACCCCCCCCCCCCCCCCCCCCCCAACCCCTTTTTTTCTTTTTTTTCCCCCCACCACCTCCTTCGTCTTTTTTGTTTTTTATTTTTTTTTAAATTTGTTTTGTGTGTTTGAGGTTTGTTGTTTT
>JANIJG010024555.1:0-25501 GCA_024611175.1 Megaceryle torquata
TCAACTAGAGCAGGTTGCTCAGAGCTCTCTCAAGCCCCACCTTGAATGTCTCCAGGGATGGGGCCTCAACCGCCTCCCTGGGCAACCTGTTCCAGGGTTCTACCATTTTAATGGTAGACCAAGCAGATATTACTTGACAGCATCATCAGGGATTCTGATGAGTAACTGATATTAATGCTGTCTTGAACTGTATGAAAAAAAGATGAGGGAAGAGAGGGAATCAATATTTTTCCCATTGTGGGAAACAAAAGGCCACTAAAAGGGAATGGTGTTATTTTATGGCTTCTACTAGCCACGTCCAGTAACAATTAAAAACAAGACACTTGCTATCATCTCTTCTATAGTGTGGTGTAACTATTGCAGTAGGGTTTTTGGGCTCTCAGAATTGACAACAATTTGATGTTTCTGATTTTTTTATTTTTTTTTTTTAAATCTAAGCAGGGACAAACTTTTATACATCATCTTTTGAAGAATGTGTTATGTTCCTTGACAAACTCCAAGCAGTTTAAAACCTGACTTGCCTCATAGAAGACTAATACTTAATACAGGTGATGTTGGGGGGGGAATCTAAAAAATAAAATCAAGTGGGCAAAAATCAAGTCACAGGTTTTTGGTTGTTGTTGTTTCAAAACTATGAGAACTCTCCCCTGTTTTAAATTCTAATACTATTTCCATGTACATTATAGCATAAGAATTGTTAGGCTAATTTTTCACAGATCTACAATCCTACTCAGTTTAAGAATATTAAGATTCAGTTCCAATTAATTTACCAATAATTTAAAAAGCTGTGTCAACTTTATGTTAAATAAAAACATATACATGTCATTGCTTAAAAAAAGAAATATATACTTGCAGCGAATTGCCAGAGAAAGACAATGATTTATTGTAGTGAGGTGTTCAATTAAAATCACCCATCAGAAGAAGCACATACAATATTTCCTTGTTTTCCTTCTAATGAATAAGGGTGGTCCAACAGTCTTGAACCATGGTGGAGGCTTTGAGCGCTCTGCAAGTGCTGATTATGGCACTTTTTTTGACAAGCAGTATCTACAGCCTGATGTTGCTGTGTTTTGCTCTTTAAAGAAAGCTGTTTTGGTAAGAGAACTGCCCAAAGAAGATACGGCTGCAATGGAGAAGATGTGGAATATAAGAGATCATTTTTTTCATAGATTACCGTGTACCGTATCTAATGCTTCTTATTCCAACTGTATGGTTGGGACAATAAGCCCAACCAGTAAACCTTTCACATTTACTATGCAAAGACTTTCAAGACAGATGGCAGTAAATGCCATCTTTAATGAATTATGATCCATAGTACTTTGATTAATATTTATTTTTCTGAAAGTACAAAGGTTTGAAAAAGGTAGAGCCATGAGGGCTCCGAGAAAAAAACAACTTGGCAGGCATGCTCTCCTTTTTGACCAAAACCAATATAAAGAAACATGACAGGAGGTAGAAAACTTGCCAGATACCAAGCAGGGTTAGATGTGGCATTGTTCGGACTCCCTGTGTATCTTCTCAGAGTATTCTGTGTTTGTTCTGTGCCACGTCCATGTGCCTAACACAGCTTTTTCCTTCCATGGTGAAAGCACAACTTCTTAGATTTTAATTTCTTTTGGTTTAATTTTAGATAGTTCATCAAACCTTTTCAATTACATATGGTTATCATGGGACCCCTTATTGGTTTGAGGTTTTCTTTTTTAGTCTTGGTTTGGTTTTGGGTTTGTTTTTTTGCCTATTCTTGTGGTCTTGCTAGCTTTGTATTCATAACTTCATGCTTCTGCAGCTTGTTTTGGCCAAAGGACAAAATCAACAGTAGTCTCTCTCGGAGCAGAGCCATATTCTTTGCCCTGGGGTGATGGGGCACTGCAGTGAACCTGCACTCACATGCTCAGTGTAAAACCTGAAACAGTCTACAATTGGGCCCTTGCCTAGGAGGAGCTGTGAGCTAGCAAGTCACCTGATAAACCAAAAAGCATACATTAGAGTTTGAATCCCTTAGCACACTACAGCTCTGAAAATTGAAGAAATTACTTTTAGCAATTATATATTTTTTTTTAATTGCCAAATGACTTCTCTGTAACACAACAGAAGAATGCTGGAGTACACCTACAGACAACCTAGTTCTAGCCATTATGCCCAGGAACACGCCACTGGGGCTCTACAGCCCTCTTAGCCCCCTCACTACTCCTCAAAGCCAAACACCCTGTACAGTCCCAGCTGCCCTGTAGCACATCTGCTGTTAGAGCCACAGCACCAAAATGAAAGACCTGGCAAGAGCTACATGGCAGGACAGGACCACACATTAGAAGAAATACCCACAGATGCCCTTTTCTCATATTAACTTTCTTTTATGAGTGTGGTTTAAATACTAACCAGCAGATAATTTGTTCATGCACTGGCATGCTGAATACCTTGAAGAAACCAGAGCTAAGGCAAAGCAGACTTTGAGGAAGAAATTCAGGCTTAAAAATTCTGTTTGGTTCAAGTTGGAGCCAAAAAAGCTGTACATATCTACCCCAGATGAAAGCAGTTTCTCTAGTGAAATCCCACTAGGTGTTTTTCCAATAGCAATACTCATTTAACAAGTGCACTCTGCCATGCAGGTGAGACCTGTTAGGAGCAACAGCACATTGGAACATAAGCCTTACATAATTAATATTTATTGCTTACGAATATTCATTTTATTTATGTCTTCATAGCCAGCCCCGTGCTCTACAAATGAGCCTGGTAGGAAAGCAGAAGCAGTTTTCACCAGCTGTATTAGCTACTGTACAAAAACATCACCAAACACCTAAATAACATCCATCTATGCTTTTTTAATATATAAAAAATAGAACAAAATATCAACCAATATATCACTTGTCATAAAAGAAAGCAAAACAGGGACTCCAGATAATGAATCCACAACAAAAAAAATGTCAACATGAGGCAGATTCGAGTCTGAATGAGCAGCTTGCAGAGCTGGTATGCCCATGTCCATGCTATTACTCCCCAGTAAATTCAACATGAGCTTGCTTACCCATGAATGGAAGGGAAGTGAATTACCCTGCAAATACAGGTGGGCAAAAACTACGTGCACCTTATGCACTGGGGTCAGAGCAGCTGGCAGGCTGCTAATTACTCAAAGTTACTCAGCCATGTGTTTGCATTCTAGACTCTGAAGCATAAGCAGCTCGAGGCACCACAAAACCTCCCCACTTATTAACAACAGACAGTGGCTCGTTACACAGGGTGCTTATTTACAATTAAGGCTGGTTCTCTTTAGAGTTCTGAAGAAACTTTCATTTTATAGGACCCAGAATTTTCAGCATACCTAAGTTAGGACCTCAATAGATTCTTAACCTTCTTTGTATCCTTTTCTACTAAAGTACTACAGTAATTATTATTCTCCTCCTTTCCCATGCAATACTCCATGCTATTTTTCATGAAGAAAAAAAAATATTGATTTATCTGCTGTTCATTGTTGTTACTGGTAGCTTCCTTCCCCTAATAGCATTTTTTGTGACATTTGTCTGGTATGTTGGCATTTAAAGAATCTGTAGCTCCACTCTGCACAGCACTTAACTACTTAAATTTGGTTCCACTGCAATCAGTAAAGTACTTGTGTAAATGCTTTGCTGAACTAAGGCATAACTAAAGATCATGAATTCTAAAAAAAAAAAAAAAGAAATCTAAATTTCCATTTTGTCTCTAAAAAGCATAGTAGGCTTCCGAAAGGCCAAAATAAATCATATGTACATCCTACTCCAACAGATGATGTGTTTTTTTTACTTTTCTTCATACATATAAAAGTATATAAATACATACAGAAATATTTAGGATTTAACACTGACAGCAAAAAAAAAAAAGTGTTTATTCTCTTCCTGAAAAAAAAATTCTTTATGAAAGAAACAAGTGTTTATTCTCTTATTTGCTCAGCTATTTATATTTCAATACAATTTGTCAAGGATACAAGAAACACTCTAAAAATTAAACACAGATACACACTAAGAAAACCCCCCATATATTTTATTTCTAAATACTACTTCCACCTTTCAAGTAGGGTATTTTAAGGCCTATATCTACTATTGAGCCTCTAGAGCAATGTTGGATACCAAACCACCCAGAGACTTGCTGTGTTCTTTGTCAGGTGGCAAGTTCTACCAGGTTAATACCAGCTTTAAATTGTAAAGAAATTCTATAACCTATGTATATGTCTGTCATTTCTGGTTGCCATTTGCCAGACCTGTGCTAAATAGAAAAGAAATGAAAATTCACCTGATTTTTAAGTCCTGCTTGTGCAGGTTTTAAGACACTTATTTCTTTCAGAAATTAAATAACACCATTCTATTAGCAAGATTTGCAAAGCTGTGATACGATACAGGAATACACAGGTAAAACTGCTTAGGGGTTTGGAATGTGTGATCACCCTTATGTTTTTACTGCAGGACATTTTTATTTGTTGGAGGACAGCGGGTCAAGTAGCAAAAACTAAGCAGTTACTCCAGTATAAACTTCTCAGCTATTTGCCATCTGCAGTTAGTTGCATTCAAAGCTAGAGGCATGGAAGACTAGAATTCAGTTTGGGGATAGTTTATGAGGTAACTAACTTGGGCAGTCTCTTGTCTGGGCTGCAACAATGAAAAATATGGAAGAGGAAAAAAAAATGCAACAATAAAACTTGAACAAAATAGCTTGAAATGTCTAGGTTTCCCTTTCTCCTCCTATTTCAATCCCAGGTTGTTTATTACTAAATACAGAGCACAAGAAATCTGATGCACAGTAATGTAAATTCAACTGTAATGATGCACTGAAAAATGTCTTATTGTTACCACAATCGGTGTCTTTCTGGCTATAAGAGAATTTATAGGATTCTGAAATAAAGCCCTAAGTCCATTATATTTTTTCCTACAGAAAAGTAAAGGCTGATTGCTAAGGACAACTGTAACAGTATTTTGGTGAACTGCAGACCCCACTTGTCATTAGTGGTCAGAAACTAAATTAGATCTCCCAATATATTTTCCTCTCTATATTCTAAACAATCTTCTTGCTATTTGACCCATGTAATTTCAGAAAATAGGCTGAACACTGGTAACAAAGCTGCAGTAAAACAGACTACTCTACAGCTCTGTTTCTGATATATTCCTAGATTAAAATAGCTGGTAATTTACATCCAAAGATGTAAAATAAACAACTCACGGGGCATTCAAGTTGGAAGCACAACTCCTTCTGCAAAACTATGAATAACTTATTCCCTAGCATCAACAGTAATTTCACCTAGATTGCAGTCTTTACGTTGTAGGCACTGAAGGGATATTAAATACAACAATATTAACTTCTGCCTTTGTTATCAAGCAATACCTCTTACTCTTTGAAATTGAAAACAATAACACAAAAATAAAAGTAAAGAAAGAACACGGCCAAAATTAAGTCTGCAAATCCAGAGGATATGGATAACTGTTTGTGAGTCTATTGAAATGCTTAAAAGAAAGACACTGTAAGTCTTAAAAATACAGCTAGATTGTAGTCCTACTTATAAAAGATGATGTTTCTGATGAAAAATATTAGCCCATGCTGAGTGAAATATATTACACACTTCTTCCAGGCTAGAGATACATAAAGAGGGTTTATTTTTTACCTTGTTCAGATACTTTTGAGAACTCAAATTAAAAAAGGAGAAAAAAAAACAACCCACAAAACACAAAACCAAACTGAGAAAGACACAAACATCAGGTATTCAGTATTTTACTATCAGCCACTAGGTTTCATTTAGTGTTAGCACATATATGTTTTGGTGCTTACAAAGAGAGTTCCAAGGAACATTGGGTGTTATTAGATTGATAACCAACTCATAACCCCTGCAGGTGGCTCATAAATACTTAAACATATGCAGATTAGCTGGGAAAAGATAGTCTTCATTTGTAGTTTTAGGTCATACTAATGTGATTTTCTCTTTCAAACAGAACTAAATAGATGTGTCAGAAGGGGTAAAATTCTTAATGGAAGAGACCACAAATAGTTTCTAACCTGCTGGTAAGGTTAGAAATGTCACGGGTTGTTGTCATTACCATGGAACAGAGAGTTCTTCATCATTTCAAATGCATTTTCATATCCACAGGTAGTCAGATAAGTGACCATTACCACATGTAGCAAAAAGGACAAACAGATGGGATGCAGCTCATTCGTTTTTGCCTCTCCTGGATTCTTTTGTTGTTTCCCAAGTTTGCAGTCATCTATTGACTCTACGATGGGAGTGGCTTGCTCTTTTCTGCACTGAAAAGACACTTCTATGTGCAATGAGAAGTATCATGTCTTTTTGGAAAGATACTTTCTCCAAATTTAAACAAACTCTATATACATTTAGGTCTTTGAGACAGTATCTGCCTGGCACACTACTGATGTAAGCACAGTTCTGTCAGACACTGAAAGCAGAATCAAAAAAATATGAACAAAACCAACAAAAATCTTTGTTGCTGTTTCCTTAATTGTTATTTTTAAGCAAGCCAAAAAAAAAAAAAAGTTGAATGAGTTTAAAGTTTGGTGAGACAGTGATATAATCAGAAAATTTATAACACTGATAAATCACTGATATATCAAAGGATCACTCATGAGCCATGATGTGATCAAGGCAACTGACCTGATGCTTAGTTCAAAAGATTTTGAAGGAAACCCTTTTCAGGGTTCAGTAAATCATAGGTATTAAAAAAAAAAAAAACAAAACCCAGTAAATTAACATTTTCAGGCACTAAATACTATTTTGGTCAATTTTTGCACGTGATTTGTGTGCTATATACACATAGACAAATATATAGCTTGAACAGGTAAAGTGCAGTGACCTTTGCAGCATTCAGCATGAGACTACAAACACTCCATCTCTTTGCACATCTGCTTACAAAATTATAGAGCAGAGAAGTCAGTGGTGTGCACAGTTCATACCTATGGTTGCTGCTGCCTACGGACAGACAAAAGCATCTCTAACTAGACAACTGGGTTCCTTTAGGCACTAGCAGCATGTCTTCATTTAGTTTGATTTCAGTAAGCGAGCTTTCAACAGCGACTGCAGTGCAAGGGTGTAATTACGTCTCAGGAGTAGAAAGACACCGAAGCCCAGATTCTGCAAAGACTTAGCTATGTGCTTACCTTTCTGTGCTGTAAGAAACTCCATCCATGCCCATGAAAACACCACTCCATCTGTATGCAAATATATGCATAAATCTTTGCTGGACTGTGCTGCAGGTTGGATTTTATGTCGGTCATTTAACTGTGCAAACGTGCCAATTTTGATCAAATTTTATCAGTCCAGTAAAAATGAATAATTGTCGTCACCCCTGGCTGAGATTAATGTTATGAACCCCTCGCTGTTCTTGGCCCAGTGATAATCCTATCCCAGAATGACAGCTTTCACATCACTCAAAAAACCAGACCAATAAGAGTAATATTCGCAGTGGCACAGGTGGCGAGAGGAAGGCGCAGTGCACTGTATTTATTGGCCCTGAGGTTTGATGTGACCAGCTATTACCACGAGGTCACACTGGAGCTGCCGTGGAAGAGCATGCAGTGATGGACACAGAATAACCAGGATGTCAGACCTGCACCAAAGGACAGAAGGAGCAAAGGAGGTTTCATAAAGGGATGCGCAATATTAACTCACGCGCAATATTCAGTCACAGAGGACTCGTTACTCCTAGTCCAACTTGGTGGATGAGCATGTTCCACTAATAGGGCAAACCCAACCACCTTTCAAGCAAGCTAGCAGATTTTTAGGACAGGTCATTATCAGGGAAACCAACTGGCACTAGTTGTCCCATTTTATCCGTGCCAGAGCACTGCTGCGACACTAGAAGCGGTAGCATTCATGAGTCTGATAACATCAGCTGCTTCCTGTAGCCATCAGGGTCTATTGCAAATCCATCTTCAGTTTTCCTCCTCTAGTTCCTTTTCATCCCAACTTGCCTATTTTCCCTCCTTTTCCTTTAGACAAAGGATGCAGTGGCAAGTACCTGGTAGGGTGAGGTGCATGGAGAGCAAAGGGAGAATCTCAGGCATCAAAATATGTATTGAGAGAAGTAAGAAACTACAGTGTGCTGCTTATGACCCTACAGCTTAGGACACTTCCACAGACTCAGAAAAGTGCTCATATCTCAAATACAATCAGTGAGCCTGCCATTGGAAGGACTCAAATCTAGCATCATAGCCACGTATAAAAGAATCCACTACTAATCAAACGTTTCACTGAAGGTGAACGTACAAGCACAGTGAGAAAATAGCAAGTAAGGTAGATGATGTCAGCAATTCAGGGGACAAGTGTGGCGTCACTACACTGTGCTAAACTCACAGATGTGAATTTAGTAATCACACAAAGAAACCTATGAAATTAAAAGTTTTATGTAAAAAAACCCAACCAACTTAACAGACACTTATCTGTAACTACTAGCAGACTGTCTTCATACACACATTCCTCTTTTTTTTTTTCCTCCTCCTTAAATTATGTGATTTCATCCAGGCTACAAGGAAAAGAGCTGAAGCTCTGCTAAAACATTCTAATAGCTTCTAAGATCCTGTCATTTTCTGTTTTAGCTCTCACCAGTTATAAGTAAGAAGTTATTCTATGCTGGTCATGTAGAACACATCTCCATTGCGTGCTTCCTCTTTTTCTCTTCCTAGCTAATAACCTGGAGTAGGGATTTTAAGTTAAATGGTTCTACACCTTGACCTCCATCTTGATGTGAACCATAGGTGGCAGACACTGTATTAGAGTTGTCTCTGGGGTGTTATGCAAAACACTTCAGTGCTTATAGAGTAAAGAAAATTGTGCTTTAGTGCTAGCCTGCTGAGTATGCATTATCATTCTCTGACTATTTTCCACAAGGTGTTTTATGGGATTCAATGCTTTCAGATGCCATGTATTTGTTAGGAGGTGGCGTTAAATTTTTCATGGAAGGTTCATTAGCTTGTTTTACATGTTAAATTTTTTCTTGTACTTCATACGGAAGTATGCAGAGTGGCTTGACAGAAAACCTATATCTCAGACCCTAAAACTAAATATTTATATATCTATTTTAGGAAATTGTCTAAACAGTGTGATTTGATATAGATGTGCTAGGAAAAAAATATATCAGAGGAAAATATTGCCTCTTATAAACATACAGACCACATAAACCCAGTAAAACCTGCTAAAACTATTTCTGTTTTACTCAAGATCCCTCTGGTGATCTTGCTCCTGACCCTTATCTAGCAATCAAAGGCCCGACTTTAACAAAATAGATTGAGGGGCTGGAGTTACTCTTTAGAAAAGAGAAACCCCTTGCTGAGAGCTGAAACTTATCTTGTGAGACACAAGTCACCCTGGTCAGTATTACCTCAGCGTTAACTCCTCCTTTCAGTCTTACACTGGGGGGGGGGGAAGCCAGCCCTTGCTTTATGGTTATTTAACTTCAGTCTGTCATTAAATATCATCAAACCAAAGCGTAAGGTTTTTGGAACAGAGATGTTGTCTGGGGATGCACCTGTACTGAGCTCAGAACTGTGGAACCAACAGTTCAGGTTGAGGTATTTTATGACATTCTGATTTATATAATAAAGATGCTTTCTAGATCTATCTATATATACAATCTCCAGTTATGTGGTCCCTCTGTGTGTATATATAGCCACATATACACACACACACACAAAATGTGTCTCTATATGCACACACATACATCGGGCCAAGCCAAGTACATCTGTGATCAGGAATTCCGCTCAACACCGCTACAAAATCACGATTTATTGTGAACCATCATCAGCAGGATTTCAAGTTGGCCAAGAGACTTTTTCCTGAACCTGACCAGACCTCTGTCTCTTAGTCCTTAGCTGTTAACATACTGATGAAAGTTAAAAACACGTAGCAGAGCTGTTAGTGCTTTGTCAAAGAGCAAGCATCTCTACTTCGCTTGCTATGGCCTTCATAAATTTTTTAGTTACTTTTGATTCTCAAACCTTTTACGGTCAAATGCAAACAAGAAAAGTTTGCTTCAGATAAGCTTGATATTACCCAGGTATGAGATTAACAGTTTTGGTTTTGCTCTTGAAGAATGTGACAGTAACCTACATGGAGAAAGAAAAGAAATAAGAATACTCCTTTTCTCTTTCTTCAGGAAGCTAAAATTTGAGCTTCCTGCCATTCATAAGTTTTCATGTCTTTTTTATAGATTAAATTATTAAAATGAGTTGCACATATAATTCTTCTTAATATTCCATTAGGCAACTGTGCTGAATGTAGTTTTATTTGCATGTGCTATTTACAGCCTACATGTACCAATGTTCTCTCCAGTTCATTTAACACACATTTAGATGAGAGGAAAAAAACCAAACCCTGTTATAACTACAAGACAAACGTGGATTTGGAGATCATATCCAACCTTTGGTCTACCCCAAAATGATTTAAGCTGAAAACTTCATAGAAGCTAAAAGACTTTGAGGGGGAAAGGGGAACCAAAGCAACCCAAAAGTGAAGCTGGTTTAGACACTGGTGATACATTTGTTCAGCTGAAGTACTTTCTATTCATTTTGCCTTCCATACAATGATGCCCACCATGCATTACCCTTAACCTAGCAGCCTAATCATAATGAAGTAATGAGATGAGCGTATGAAACAATGAACCAGAAGTCTGGACACTTATCACCACCCTTTGTCAATCCATACCATGAAAAGAGGTCGGTTTAGGTGTTGTTAATTCTTGCATTGATATAATTCATAGTTCAAAGGAACATTATTTCTACCTACCTAATCTTGCTTTGTTTACATTATTTTCCTGCTCTCAGTTATCATTGCTTCCCCAACCCTTCCCTGCATTGTCCTGGGTGTTCGAGTAACATATTCTTTCAACTACACTCTCTAAATGGATTGCTAGTCCAGAACATTTGGGTCTATTATAACTAACTCAGACACTTCCTGGCGTAAGCATTTCAGAATTTCTCCAAGTCATTTTTAACTTTTGTTCAGTTTTTACTGCCAGGCCTTAAGTCTCAAAATGTATCATATGGTTTATGTACCATTAAAATACCATACTATCACATTAACTTTCTTTATCTGCGTGCACTAGTTTTTCAAACTACATTCCATGTGAATGGCAGTTGCTGCCATCCTCTCACTAACTATCTAAGAAAGAATTTTCCCCACTATTCCAGAATAATTGCATCTTGGGTTTTGGCTCAAGCATGCACTTGGATATTATATTATTATCACATTATGCTCTAATGTTTGTGCCATACCAAGGAAGGGGGGATAATTAAACACATTATGCACTAGAGTTAGTAGTAAATAAAAATTAAAGGAATCTCCAAAACCATGATGGGAGACACTGAATCCTAATTATTAACATTATCTTTCCATGCCTCCTATTGACAAGGAACCCCATCTGGGGGAAGGGGAGGAAATTGTGCACAGCAGTGACTCAGAACAACGCGACAGAGTAACTAAAAATGCCAGATTTAGAAACATAAAATACCAATCATGATTGAATTATAAAAGAAAAGTCACTTTTAACTATTTCATTAAAATCATTGCAAATTCTATGCAGAACAATTTACTGTAGTTAGCTAAGACCCTGCAAAGCTGTGTCCTTAATAAATGAGGTTCATCTGTAGTAAATGGCTTGGTTCAACACTGGCGTCTCTAATCAAATTTGGGACAGATGAGTTCCATAGATTCACTTTATTTCATTAATTTACAACTGCTTAGTGCTCATGGTAGATGGTCAAATGATATTATTTGTGACAACACTAAATAAAATAAGCAAAAGAAAACGAGGCACATGATGTATTACTAGGATAAATCATCCCACAAAAATGTAGGGAGATGAAAGCCTACAGCAGCAACACTTAACACACTTCATTTGATTCCCATCAGTCAGCTTCAGTGACAGTGGCTCAAAAAAAGAGAATGCAAAGGTAAATGAACACCAAAATATGATTTACAGCACTTGAAAGAATCACACAGAAATAAATCAAAATTCTAGTGTTATTTTAGGCCAAGGTTTATTCAGAATATGGGACTTTTATAATAATATACTGCTAGTGTAAAAAACATCACAGTACAAATGCAGTCATAAAAAACTCACATAAAAGAGGCCCCTGCCATGGCTAAGCCTGGCTACATAGGGCTGGGGGTTAGAGGGTTTTTTTATTTTTTTTTTATTTTCTCAGTAGACAGCTATATTCATTCCATCCTAAAGAGGAAGTATAGCCACCTAAAATTTCAGCTGGGGCTCATGATTGATGCTGCCTGCCTTCTCATCTGCCTCAGTCTTCACAAACCACTAGTCCTTTTTCTTTCTTTTTTTTCTTTTTAAGCATCAAGATAACCTCCTGAAAGGCTCACAAGTCATATGCCTGGGGGTCAGAGTTTTGAGGGGCTTTGCCAGCTGGAGAGGTTTCTCAGCCCTCAGCAGCTCCTGTGGAGCACAGTGGCCCTCCCCTGTTCAGCAACACCTAATGCCAGATGTAGATGGTTGACAGGTTGGTCAACCATACATTGCGCATGGGGCTACCACTGTGGGGGAAAAAGTTGGTCCCCTCCTTGCTAAGGAGTGAAGTACGTGATGAGGAACTGTGGTAAAGCTAACAGAGTAAGAGACCTGCATAAAACATGAGACCTGAAAGCTAGAGAGCTAGAATCCAGCTCTGGAGCCCTCAGCACAGGAAGGACATGAACCTGATGGAGCGGGGCCAGAGGAGGCTGCGAAGATGATCAAGGGGCTGGAGCACCTCTCCTAGGAGGACAGGCTGAGGGAGCTGGGATTGTTCAGCCCGGAGAAGAGAAGGCTCTGGGGAGGCCTAACAGCCACCTTCCAGTACCTGAAGGGAGCTGACAAAAAGCCTGGAGAGTGCCTGTTGACAGAGGCCTGGAGTGAAAGGACGAGGGGCAGTGGGTTTAAGTTAGAAAGGAGAGGATTTAGATTAGAAATGAGGAGGAAGTTCTTTCCCAGGAGAGTGGTGGACACTGGAACAGGTTGCCCAGGGAGGTGGTTGAGGCCCCATCCCTGGAGACATTCAAGGTGGGGCTTGACACAGCTCTGAGCACCCTGCTCTAGTTGAGGATGTCCCTGCTCTCAGCACAGGGGTTGGACTGGATGACCTCAAGAGGTTCCTTCCCTTCCAACCCAGACAGTTCCATGTTTCCATGATACACTATACCCAGGTCAATTCTACCTTGAAAGTCCAAGAGCAATCACGGTACATACCATTCCTGGACTACTAAGAGTTCACAAGTCTATCAGCATTCATTATTACACTAAGCTTACAGTGTTGATTGGTTTTGCTTTCAGTAACAGGAGCTCTCTCAAGGTTAACTAGTCCATGGCTGCAGCTTGAATGTTTCATTTCCTTTTTTTTTTCCTTAATTGCATGTAGAAGCAACACATTGGAATGATTTTTGACCACCTACTGCTATATCTCATAAGATTTATATCCAGTACTTTTATTAACAAGCTAAAAAGCAGCAGCAAAGAAAAACTTTGATGATAATATTAAAGATCCCAAAACCTAAACCTTATTTCATACCTGTAACATTAGTCCCCGAAAAGTTATTTTCCTAGCGTTTGCTCCACAAATGCTTTTTATATTACTGAAACTTAAATTGTAATACTGTTGCAAGTAGGGATGAAACGTTAACAAATCTAGGCTACTAGAGCTGCGTGAAGTTAAGATTATACATTTCAAAGGTTTAAATAGGTGTTTGCATAAGAACAGCAATCTCTATGGAAAACAAGTTTGAGAAAGAAAACACCGGTTGGATTTTCATTCTATTATCATTGAAATGACATGAGGTTTTTTTTTTTTTCTTAATGACTGAATAAATCAGAATTTCAGCTTTATATTCACAGCATTTTTTTTTCTAGTTATTCCACGCTTGATGGAAAACTGAATGGCAGTTGAAAAAATAACTCACTTTACACTAAAATGTAGAGCCTGCAAATTTAAATTGGTCAGGCAGTTGGACTAGATGATCATTGTTAAGTCCCTTCCAACTAAAATATCCTCTTCTCTTTGTGTTAGCTGAAATACATTGCAGGAAAAAAAACCCAACCCCAGAATGAATGTGATATAATTTATCATTATAGATACAATAAGGTAATGGAAGAATGCCAGTGTTCTTATTGAGGTGGGAAAGATGATAAGGGTGATCCAAGGAATTATAAACTCATGACCCTCATTTAAGAGCCTCAGAAAATTTTTGAGAAAGTCATTAGAGATCCCATTATAAAGACCCTGATGCACAAAAGAGTATAGCTTTCTGGAAGTGTTAACTTTGTCTAATATATAAGAATTCTTTGATTAAATTAGTATAGGGAATAATGGGAGAAATGTTAGATACACTGTAGAGAAACTTTAGATATACTGTAACTCAAGTAGTTTATGATGAAACAATTCTCAGCTTTATTTCGGTGAAATAAGAGTAAATTTTACAAAATAAAAAAACTACAGAAAGAATTTTGCAGCTTTTGACATGAAAGCTATTAAGTATCATTTGGGGCCCGAGTGCACATTCAACTCCTTTCTCTTTCCCTCCTGCCCTGAAGCAGAAACTCTCAGCGCTGCATGGTTGAACCATTAGGTTTATCTAAGTCTTTATAACCCAGACAGCTTCTCACAATCTTTCTCCAACAGAAATGAAAAGTCTGTGACTTTGGAGCAAAACATATTGTGTGTATATATATATATAAAAATCTTAATACAGCAAAAGCCCCGAAAGGTTTTTTTAAAGAATTAGGTGTAAACGCACCCCACCAAAACACCATACAAAGATGTAAACACAAATTTAAACCTGGTGAGAGATTACCTTTTAGTGCTCATCACACCTTGGTATTATTTTCCACCCGCATAAAAATCTTGAAAACTAAATATCTGATTGTCAACTGTTGTCCTGCTGTCAACTGAACTGACAATTAAATGTTGCATCCAAGAAAAGTGATCTATACATACACAAAAGGATTAGCAGAAGTAATTATTAATTAAATTTAGAAAATGTTAAAAAAACCCCAAACCCCAAACCAGTAACTCCTGAAGTGGTTAATTCAACCTGCACTAGGCATCGGATAAAATTCAGCTTTACTCTGCACGGCTGAAGCTCTTGGAGCCCGATTCTCAGCCCCTCCATAGCTTTCGTGGTGATTCACACCTGCACAAGGCAGGTGTAAAGCCAGCGTTCAGCTCTGGCAGTGTTTACATCCACACAGCACATCTGTGACTGTCGCCAGGAAGCAGCTCAAAGCACTGTCTCATCCCAGCTCATCTTTTGGTTCGACGTGCTACTTTAAAACCAAAAAGCTGCAAAAGCCATCAACTCTATTGCCATAAAACTCAATGTCTATAAGAGGTTCAGAATATATGTTAAGGTTTTTCCAAGTGTTTTAATAAAATCTATAATTAGCTAAATGAGGATTGTAAATGTTTTGATGTTTTAGTTAAAATGTGACTTGATCAATGTATAAAAGTGACTCGTACATTTACTCTTGGAGAAAGCATCCGAGGTTCACGAGGGTATTAGCAACACACAGCCTCACTATAGTTTCCAACAGAAAATTCAGAAGAGCTATTTCATCCTTTCAACCATTAACATGATTTACAAATAGTCCTTACAGCCCCAATAAAACAGGTGAAGTCTGATCTATTTTAATCTAGGGCATTAATAGTCTGAAGGATCCTGCCATCACCAGGACTGGATGAAGCTGGAGGGTGGCTATGAGATTTCATGCTCTCTCACACCTCCTCAGCATCCCAAGTTACACCCACACGTGAAAGCAAGCAGGGAGGTGAGGAAGGAGTGACAAACCAGCAAAGCTGACTGAAAACCCTGCGAGTTTCACCATCAGGAGCTGGAGGTGTGGAGTCATGTGCAAGCAGAGAAGCCCTCTGCACAGAGCCGTGCAAACCGTCAACTTAAATTGATGTTACTTTCAAGAAGAATGACAAATCCTAAACAAACCACAGGCTGAGCCAATAACTCAAACATATCTTTGTCAAAATATTTATCTCTGTCAATTCAGAAATTTTTGCACACAGCTTGGTACAGTAACCATTTTATTCATTGCTGCTGTCAGACTACTGTCACCTACACCTTCCTCAGAAGCAACTGGGAATCTGAATTTAATATCCAAAAGTCAGATTCATATGGCACCTGCCCATCCTTAGCATGGATGAACATAAGTTTCAGTCCATTGCAAATGCCTGTTGAGAACAAATGCACTTGATGGTTTCCGTGAATGTCTCCCATTTCCTTTACATTAATTCTCTGCAACATTCAAAGAGGAAAAAGTGACAGTAAAAAAAAATCATACTGAAAGCAAAGGGAATATTTGCAGGTTGCATAAATTAAAGCTAGAGGTTGTCCAACTCCAGTGGACCAACAGACAAGAGTTCCTGTGAGTGGGAGAGCACGGCACAAAGTAAGGAAAAGGGAGTGAAAAATGAGCAGAAAAAAAATATTCATTAATTCTACTCACAATTCTGGAAGGGAGCAGACCATTTTAAAATAAAGAGATCATAAGAAACTGTTATCGACCCCTCGGGATGGAGAAGGCGGCAGATCAGGAAGTGTTTACATAGATAAGGGAGGTATGTAAAATGACTGGTCTATTGCCCATGAGAGGTTTGAATTACTTCTCCAAGCAGCACAACAGTGGGATTACAAAGAAAGCATTCGTTTTCCTGGAGTTGGGACAGAGTCAACAGGTTTCAAAAGCCATTTGGAGTTAAAGGAATTAAACCAAGTAAAATGGGCAAAATTCTCTAGTTTAGCCTCGAGAACAATGTTTCAGATAGACGTGGTTGAACCCCTCTCAAACTAAACAGTACATAAGTCAGAAATTAAAAAAATATATATAAATAAGAGCCTACTATAGGAAAAACTTGTGCAAATAAAGCAATTTAAAACAATCCATTGGTCAAGCTTTCTTTCAAGAGCCATGAAACGGAGCATGCTTCTGTAGCAAGACAGTTTATAACTTGTACTCAGTTTTCATTTGTACTTGTCCAAAACAACAATATTTTACTCACATGAGGAACACCACATTGCCATTGAAAACCCCACGAATACCGTGTACTCTTCAGCAGCATTAAAACTGTGCTACCAATCTCTCAATGCTCAAATATATGAACAGAAGATGCTGTTGCTCTGAGGCCTCGGTACTTTACAGACTTAAGTGTGTAACGAGAGGCTCCTGAGAGCACCAACCTTTACAATGTTCTAAATACCACCCTGTACACACTTTGCAGATACTTTTAAACCTCAGTTCAGCAGCTTCTGGAGATATCAATTACACTCTCCCTCTCTCCTTCCCTCAGACTTTCACACAGCCGTACACTTAGTCCACTTGTCACTCAATCGCCCACTCTTCACAGACTCTTCCTTTGTCCCATTTCCACCCTGGGTAAATAAGTCTTGTACAAACTTTCTGGAATTATACTACCTTTGGACACAAATCAAGCATATTTCTGCTGAAAACAACTGGTAGTCCCAATTGGCAAGGCTTCCCTAGCTATTAACCTTGGTTACTCCTTTACTCTCCATCTTATTGCTTCAAACAACATTTTGAAATTTCATATTTTAGCTTTAACTTCAAATTGAGTAGCTACTAAACCATGTCTCTTATTCCTGCTTAAACTCAATGTATTTCTCACTTCTAAATCTTCACCATGAGACAGTATTTTTGTTGCGGTGTTTGGCTGCTTACTCGTTGAGCTGGCAAAGTCTAGGAAATCAATCAAGGGGAAAAGATAAGCAGAAATTTAAAAAAAAATTTAAAAATCGAGACCTAAATACCATTTTATTTGGATAATGCACTGGTTTTTCATCTCTGGTAGAGTTCTTCATAAACTGATCCAAGGCCATTAGCTAAGGCACAGAGTTTCATGTTAAGATCAACTGAAGACCTGGCTGTTACAGGGAGAGTGCTGCAGCATCTCCAGGCCTACACACCTATGGGGTTTTTTTTTTTTTTTCAAATCAGAAAAAGCAAGAAGAAATTCTGAGCTGGGAAATCAAGGAATCCACGTGTTAGAGGTAAAGAAAAAAATTCGGTTGCGAGTAGTAAAATAAAAAGGGGCAATTCTGCATTCATCTGGAAAAATGCAACTCCTTAAATTTTTTTAAGTGTCATTTTCCTCTCGGAGTTGAAGGTCAATTCCCTCCTTGTTTTAATAAAATGAAGTGATAAACTGTGTTCTTGTGGGCTGTGGTGATACATTTGCAGTTCCTGGAAAAATCTTATCTTGTAATTTACAGCAACCAGGACCCAATCTTCCTTTGCCTGAAATCCTGTAAAGCGTGTTTAAACGGGGCTGTCAGGGCTTTTTGACTTGGTAGCTCAGGGGCCATATCCCTGCTGCAAAGGACAGTCGAGTAATGCACAGACAGTCAGAGAAATTATAAAATTATAATAAAATTAACCTGGCTGGAGCTCAGGCTGGGCTCACTGCCAGGGCTCCACAGGCACCCTGCCTGCACAGGGGCAGAGAGCTACTGGCTACGATCGAGGCAACGCTCACGTGCTGGTAGCTGGGACATCTCGTTACAGGATGAAGGGGAGGGGACACAAAGCATCCTGCAATCAGGTAGCCAAAAAAAAGGACTTTGGAGCTGGGTGTCCCATTACCTTGGTGCCTTGTCCTTCCACTGGAAATGGCAGGGGTGGAAGTAATATTTTGATGTTAAAAATGTGCAGAATAAGACACTTGTGGCCCATTTGCCCCTTTAGTGAATAAAAAAAATAATTTACAATCTACTCAATCCCATTCAGGCCAAAGATCTTCACGATGTTTTACAACCCAAGTCACTTAAAACACATTCATAAAGTTTTTCAGGCAATGATGCTAAGCAGATTCAGGTTTAGTTCTTGGATGCACCCAGAAATCTCCACTTACATAAGAAAGTATAAGATGAGGGATATAAGCAACTTCTAATCTTTCAGTATTTTTCATACATGGCATTTTTCAGAGCCTAGACCACTTTCCAGATGTAGCTACACCACAGGCAGGAATAATTGACTTGCTCCTTCTGTGATGGAGTGTTTTTAGATATGCTGACCAAAACACAAAAGGACTTTCTCTGTTCCTGGTGCTCCCTGAGCACTTACACAAGATCATCTGCTCATTATTGCATCCCTTGGTTATTTTTCGGGTTTTGTTCCACACTCCCCACCCCAGCCCCCCTAGGAAAGTTTCTAATTTTCAATATAGTTTATGCTAACATATCACTTGCATACTTCCAAGCTGAAACTCATTTTGGTGTTTACAGGGCATGGTCTGATTCTCTGTAGATGCCATTTCATTATTTCCTCGTCCTTCTGGTATTTGTTTCTTCTTCACATTTTAGCATCCTCTTCAAATTGAATTAAAAAACCCCCAAATAAATGTAGATTTATTCCCTCATCTCTTTGATGAGTGGAGATGTTAAATATATTCTTGCAAGAATGAGCGTCATCATGTTATAAAAGTATGCAAGTATAAGTAAGAGACCACCTAAAGTGTAACAGCTTTTAATGGGTATCAGAAACAGCTTATAGAAAATAAACAATAGTTAAGAATAATCTTGACCATAGCCACATGAGTATACATTTTTCCCTTACTGAATGCCATTTAAGTGTAAAAGAAAACAGATTTCTCCTGAATTACAGACAGATTGTATTTACTCCTTCTCACCAGTTGTGTTGTTTCTCACCAACACGATGCTTCCCCCATATTTTAATCCAAAAAAAAAAAAAAGCCCAGCTGTTTATCACAAGAACCTGTGACAGCGATTTATGCCAGCACATTTCTCACAGCCAGCCATAGCTTTTATTTTTACACTATAGTTTTGACATTTACACTGGTCACGATGTACTCTTCATATGCCACGAAGAGGAAAAAGGTGTTCATAAAAAGACAGAGCATCTAAATAGGATCCAAACGATAACAGAAGACCCAACAGAAAATATTCATGAGCTTAAATTAAAAATAATTAAATAAATAGACAGAACTTAAGGGAAAAAAAAAAAAGCCTGAATCAATGCATTAGACAGGTCTCCCTGTGGCATGCCCATCAACCAGATCTCCCATAAGGAGCCTGGCCTTGTCCCAGTTTATTCCTGAGAGGGCCCAGTTCTACCTTCCCCTTCCCAGGCAGGTGTCCTCCCAAGGGCAGGGGTGAGCCTTAGTGTGACTGGCACTGTTGAGAGGATGCTGCAGAGCTCTGCAGCAGAGCTATGGTTGGGGTGACAGAATGTCACCGCTCACTCCCAACTCGCAGCATTTCTCATTCACAATGAGGAAGACAAAACGTAAGCACCACAAAGTACAGTGAAAGCAAGCCTGGTGTAGCCAGTCCTTCCTCACACGCAGCAGATTTACTGTGCAGGGGGGGACAAGGACTGGTGGTAGGGGAGTGCAAAACCTTGTTAATAGTAATCAAACTAAAAGCAAAGCGCGTACTGGAATTGTCTTTTCGATGACTAGGTCAGGAGTTTGCTTTTAAAGGGGGAAGACTATTTTTAATTTAAGTCTGTAATGCTAGCAGGATTATTAAAATGGTTTAGACAGTCTTAAAAACTATGGCCAGACAAGTATCCAAATGTGCTAAGGAAGTGGGGAGAAAAACTAAGGAATTAGCAGGCACATTCACAAGTTCATTTAGCTTAGAAGAGACCCCTGGGGACTGGAAAGTGGCTAACATAACCAAGTTATTTTAAAAGTGCCTGGAGACATAACAGGAAACCATAGACCAGTTAGCTTGATATAAAGTGGGAAGAAACTCCCAGAATATCAAATGGGAAAACACTTGAAGAAGCACAGCTTGATTAAGGATTGACAGTATAAAAGTAGAGAGAGAAGGGAGATTGGGGTTCATGGCTCGCTAACTTGCTGGGATTCTTTGAGAAGTATTTCTGTCACAGTAGTCAGGGAATGCAGTAGGCACCACCAATATAAATCTTTATCTCTGTTAAAGAGAGCATATGCTCTATTTCAGATGAGGATTAACTCCTTCCTTGATGGCACACCACTGGGGCCTCTGTGTAGAAAAACCTGCTCGTGTCCAGACGAGCCAAAATATTCCCCGACACCTTTGGGAGAAACCTGGTCCTTCTTTAAATACATTTCTTACACAGAAATAAGCTAAGGTAAATCCAGTGAAGAATTTAGTGATGCTTTTCATCAGCTGATTCTGGTACTATCAGTAGCAACGCTGCTTATCAGAAATCCTTATTAAATGTTGTAAAAGCCATTGGGGGGAAAAAAACCACAAACAACAAACAGAGAAAAATTAAGAATTGGGTCTTGTTTTTAAATCCTGAAAATGGAAACAGCTTGAAGTTTGATTTCTTTATACTTTACATGAAAGTAAGCACATTCTCTTGATATGCCACAGTCTGTAGATAATGAACCAGGCAGAAAAGACAGCACTGCAAGTCTGCTTTGATTCATGGGCGAGACGGTACAATAATGGCAATGAATAAGAAGCCGTCTACCACTCAGTAAGCATTTCAAATCAGTTTCATGATTATAAATAATTGTTACCATATTTGTAAAACCGAACACTAAATTTCTCTTTTTGTTAAAGACGTAATTGTCCAATTCATGCGAGCAGAAGTTATTCTCCTTCCTCTCCCCCTTTTAAGTAGCTGTAACTTGTGCGAAGTTTTATGACATGAAATGAGAGAGCCGAGATACTGATCAGCACAGTTAACTGAACTGAAATATTACCCAAAAATGAAATGTTGCTGCAAAGGAAACATTTGGCAAATGCAGAAGTCAGATTGTGGTCATGCAGAAGCATTTTACGATTAGAAATGTCTCATTCTATTCTTCTGCCTGCCCTTGAGGAGCCAAAATTAACGTGGATTTCTGGCTATAGCTTGTGAGCTCCCAGCCTGGGACAACTGCTTAAATACTTCAGAGAATCAAGCTGGTTGACAAGAGTTGCCATTTTCAAACAGAAATAGCCTGGATATAACAGCAGATCCAACACACATGAGTTCACATGCCAGAAGCATATCTGCATTACCAGCAGGAAGGCTGTAAAGCATGAACTAGATTTGTTTACTTAGCGGTGAATTTGGTGCTATTACCCTCACAATCAAGAGCTTCCACATTAACAAAAATAAAAAGGGTGAACGCTGCTTTGAGGACTCGTTTTACCAAATTGCACGACAGGGCAAAGTAACAATTTACTGAAGACCACGAAACAGAAAAATATTTAACTTTCATCACTGGCATAGCTCATCTGAATCCAGTTCTTGCTGCAGAAAAGTGGGATAAGCAAAATGGGGCAGAGTTATCCACTGAAAAATCCTCTGTTCTGCAGACAACCGATGAGAGTCTCAAACAAAAGGTGGCAGCCCTAACAAACTCAACCACCTAAGAAAGGGTCATAAAGACATAGTGGGTTTTGAAACCAAAACTTGAAACAACTGGAAAGAATCCTGTAAGCTATTTTTTTTTTCCCAAGGCAGGACAGAAGGAGGATGATAAGAAGGGAGCGGGCTGCATTCTATGCTGGACATCAACCAGTATAACTACCCATGTGAACAGTAACTTGGGGTAGCAAGGCAAGCTGGAATCAGAAGCTCCATACAACAGTCTATATGCCTCACACTGTAGCCCACCAACACTACTCATGCTGGAAAAAGACCATAAAAAAAAAAAAAAGGCAGCACAATCTGTGATGGTTTAACTCGCATCTCAAGCACTGTGAGCACAGCAAATGGAAAGAAAGATTTCAGCATCCTCTAAAACACGGCATTCACAGCTGCTGGCATTCATGCCTTTTCTCAGGCTTTCTTTATTCTTTCACCAGCCTGAAAAGTATCTGGTTTTCATTCAAAGAGCATGTATCATCACCTTCTCTACGCACATCAACAGCGAATCTGCACATATGATATGGAGTGCCACGGTGCGCTTTGCAACAGTTTTTGCAGCCAAATATTTTCTCCTTCATCGTCTGCATTTGTTTGCAGAAGTGCCAACATGGCTTTCTCTGTCTCCCTCCCTCCCTCTGTAACAAAGGAACAAAGATCCCATAGAGGTTCTATTATTGTCAGCATAAGTCAGGTCTAAAGATCACGTCTGCCAGTCAAATCCTTTAAGTGATGATCTTCATGATGGACTACTGTAACCTGGTTTATTTTCTTGCTCCTTTTACAGGAAAAAAAAATATATCACCCTGTCCCCAAGAGTGATAAAATAGTAGAATCTCATTTACATTGGAAAAAGACCTTGAAGATCACCAAGTCCAACTGCAAACCTAATGTTGCCAAGTTCACCACTAAACCACGTCCCCAAGTGCCACATTTCCACACTTTTTTGGCTAAAAGAAAAACTAAAGGGGTTTTGCTGTACCTGCCTTCAGATCTCTGGATGTCACTGATTCTAGATCTTGCTGAAAAGAAATGAGAAGTAATTCTACATCATCCAACGTTCTTAGAACTTGCAGCCCAGTCATTCCCAAAGACAGTTCGCTCATTCACTGGTTTCCTTGTTTGACAGTTTTCATGGCTTTGATTTTTTTTCAGGTCCCAGCTCCACCCAAGACTGCCCACCAGATAAAGCACATTTCTGTCTGTTCCTCTTGTACCCAGAGCTGTAGCCCTGCCTGCAAGTGGTCACAAGCCAGTTTCCAGGTCCTATCACTGCCTGCAGGTTGACATGGTCACAAGCCTTCAAGCCAGCTCTTATCACAGCCTGTAGAAAGAGAGGCAGGAGACAGCTCCTAATTTCTGACTGCTTGTACACCCGAGTTGACAGAAGTGGGAAGCAGACTCTTAGCTCTGCCCTGTACATTCCCAAGATGATTCACATGGCTCAGCCTGAAAAAATCTGTAATTGCAATTACTACTAGCCATAGCAAAATTGCTAGTTTTGAAGACTTCCCCCCCAATTACATTCCCACAGCTCATCACCAAATTACACAATATTGTCTGAAATGTCATCTAAGACTTTGGAGGTTTACCAGAGTTGGCTTAACTGGTTAACGCGAGATCTTTATAATGAGATGATTAGCTACATAAAACAATGACAAACCTTGAACCCTTGTATTTGGCTAATTATATATATAAAACATTAGTAAGAGTTTTACTCCTGGTAAAGCAGTAAGTGGATAAAACTGGCAGCTGCTATAATGAGATCAGCACCTAGCCGAGACTTTTGAGGAACTTTTAAATGTAGACTATGAAAATACCACCTTTGTTGCCTCCCTTCTTCACCCCTTTGTGCAAATTGCTTTCTTCCAAGTCCCAGTGCCAGCAGACAGCTTTCTCTGTATAGCTATCTTCTGGTTATAAACTTCACACTAAACAACTCTGAGAACAGCCAGAGAGTCTTTCCAGATATAGCAAAAAGCACCCATTCTTTCACAGCTATATGAAAAACAATCCCAGGGTTGCTGGGTCAGGTTGTTTTTCAGCTGCTATGCTGTAAATAAAGTAGTAAATCAAGCAATATTCAAACAATGTAAAACACTGCATTTTTTAGACTGGCATGTCTCATAAACACCTTGTCCAATTCATTTCTCTCACCATCCTCTCAAAAAAAAAAAACCCCAAAAAACAAAACAAACACAAGTTCTCCTGTGGCAGAGAGCACATGAGAAATGTTTTGGCTGTATGGTGAGGCTGAAAATGAGATGAAACTCAAGATTTATGGCAAAAAAAAAAAAGCTAATTACTAGCTTAAATGTGGAAACATTGTCTCATATAATAGATCGTGATGAATCAGCAGAGCAGTCACAGGTCATCAGGGACAGGGTGAGGAATGAAGCTGCTGCTTCTATCAAGGGGTCATACATCATCAAGAAACAGATCATTCAGGGGAGGTCAAACAAACCTGGAGCAGTTGCTAGAACTGGCCAGTTTGGAACAGGGAGAGGACAAACCTCCTTCAGAAAGGGACATGCCCAGAGATGAGGGAGAAATGCATGACATAATATTAGTGGGGCTGAAACAACCGCCCCTTGCGCCGCCCTGCGTTCCCTTGGCGTGATGCTGTGCCAATGTACTGGAGAAGCCTCATGAGACCCCCTGGCATCATACCCCACCTGGCAGAGATGTGCAATGCCTGTTTGCCTTGTACAAAAGTCCAGACTGATGGAGGATCACCAACCCTTGGTTGGCTAGCTTTGGGCTAAACTGCAAATTTATTAATTGCAACTGTTAAATCTAGCAAGACAAAGCGTATCTGCAGTTCTGCCAGCTCTACTTCATCACTTTTAAGACATGTTCCGGGTAACTACCAGAATCCAAAAGGCTGTAGAAAGGGGGGGGTCTGACAGCTGCCTCCCCTGCATTGAAGGGCACAAAGGCGCTTAACAAGCACACAAGGAAAAGTGGCTGACACATCCCAGCAGTCCACGGCTACCTACATAGCTACACACAACCACCAACACAGCCACCAAATATTTTGCAATAGGAATCTTTTATGGAAAAAAAATAAATAATAAAAAAAGAAATCCCATAACCCTTTTACTTGATGCTGTCAATTTGTTTTCTTTCCTAAAGTTTGCTTATGCTCCTCT
>JANIJG010024555.1:25601-44467 GCA_024611175.1 Megaceryle torquata
TTTGCAATAGGAATCTTTTATGGAAAAAAAATAAATAATAAAAAAAGAAATCCCATAACCCTTCTACTTGATGCTGTCAATGTGTTTTCTTTCCTAAAGTTTGCTTATGCTCCTCTCATCTCCACTGCCAGGGGCATTTATGTCCAACCCATCTACTACTACATTCATTTGGAAGCTGAGACCTGCCTTTGCTATTGCAGAGGAGCCCATTTGGGGGCTTTGTTTCAGAAGGATATTTGCTTCTTTCTGTTTGTAATTGAACAAAGCTTTGTCATTTGTCAATGTCCTTCTTGCCCATTGTATTCTGCTGATTTTCATTCTTTGCTTTTTTCCCCCCTAGGTGTGGTGCAGAATGACAAACAAACGTTCTCCCTGCTCTAAAATGGTTATTTCCTCAAGGAATACTGTACTTTTCCATAAATGATAATTGTTCTTTTAGTTGTGTGACATCATGAGAGATTCCCCCCCCCAGATGCCTAATAAAATCCCAGTCTGCACAGAGTGCAGCAATAGACATGAAGGAGAAAAACTCTGGGAAGAATGGCTGAGAGGTTGGTATCTTATAAAAAGGAGGATGTTACCATCTCTGTTCAGACACAGCCCTACCAGATAAAAAATGTTCTGTCAGAAGATCCACAAAGTACCTGACACTTATGCCCACTTTTCAAGAAGCTGAGCTCACTAAGCAGAGCATTAGAAACACCACACTGCCTGGAAAGCTCTGCAAGCCTGATAATACACTTTCAACCCTCTGTTACATGACTTTGGTTTTAAATCTGCGTAGATTTAAAGGTGCTTTATGAAACTCAGCTCAGACTTGGGTTTCTTTTCAGCCAAAGGGATGCAAGAGACAACATCAGAGCTATAGCAAAGAAGCCAAGGAGAAGCTGTGTAAGGAGGATGTCTTTTTTTTTTTTCTGAGTTTAATTCCTTAAATCCACCCTGCCATTATTATTCCCCCATTCATTTTTATCACATCCCTCAGCCTTCTTGTCACATTAGTAGGAAATTCCCACATCTTGTACCAGTGTCACCAAGAAGAAAATCCTGCACTCTTCATTTGATCTGTTACAGAGTGATCTCTTGCACAAAGACCAGAAACTCTAGGCCTTCTACCTAACCATATCTGTAAGAATATTTGTGGTATTGGCAGTTCAGAAAAGCTTTAATACTGCAACCATTTTTGGCAAAACTATCACCCCCAAAACTAGAGGGTTTTTGGCCATAATTCTGTAGGAAGCCAAAAGCCTTGCCAGCTTTGCCACATCTTTCAGTGGAAAGATCATTGGTTTCTAAGGGACAGCCCTTTCTGATGGAAAACTCAGCCTAAGTGTGCTCAAAACCTGTTTTTCAGAAGACAACATCAGATTTTGGATGAAGAATAAAATAAAAATTAAAATATTCTGGACAGGCACTGTTCTAATACAGCTAACCTTAGGAACTTACTCTCCTTAATGGTCAGCCATCAACGTGCTCCAAAATACACAGTTTCCAAGGATAAAAATTGCTAAATATTCCTTGAATGGGGGAGAACCATTTCCAAAAGAATAAAGATCACTTAGTACCACATGTCTATAGAGACTGGGCAGTCAAAAGTATTTCCAGTCATCAAGATTTGTCATGAGCTGGGAGGAAAAACACAGGAGCTGGGGTCAATGGGGATTATTAATCTTAAGAACCAAACAGCAAATACCTAGCACCAAGAAGGGATCTTACATGACAATTAAGGTAAGAAGTGATTTACAAGAATAGCCCTTTGTGTAAAGAAGAAAAAGGTGAAAAATAAAATCAAATAAGTGACGCAGTTTAGCTGTTTTATTAACAGGTAACCTTGCTCATTGCTATCTTCTCCCTTCCTCAACTTCCAGTTCAGAGTGACTCAGGTTTCTGCAACACAGACCAGAAACAGCTGAGGTATCATTGCCTCATGGCACAGCTGCAGCTCTGTTGCTCCATTCCACCTAGTTTTGCCAGTATTTAACATACACAGAAAATTCAGCAGGAATGTTTACAGATAATCCTTACCGACTGCTGCAATCAACCCCAGCTCCTAAATTTCAGAATACTGGATCACCAGTAACTGCACTGACATCAAATTCCAAGCCTATTTGGCTTCCTGCTGGTCCCTATCATAGTTTTCCACTTTCTCCCTGCATCCTATTTACACACACAGCATCTTTGTCTCTGCTCATTTCTCACAGCTACCCACATCCAAGGGTCTTCATTTCACTACTCCATTTATTGGAAATTATCTCCCACACACATACTATCATACCCATTTCCCCCAAATACATTTGAAAGAAACATTTCTCTTTCATTTAGCATCAGCTCTACCACAATTTTCTGCAGTGTATCCATCCATCCATCCCTTCCTGACACAAGCTAAGGTGCACAGCAATAATATTGGGCTCTGACTGTCCTCAAGACACATTCCCAACAGAGGCAGAGAGAACAGAGGAAGCACAGCAACTCCACTAACCTCAGCCCAGCTTCCTGCAGCCAGCCAGCCTCCCTTTTCCCTTCTTTACTCTTATTCTTTTCTTCACCATTGCCTTCCCTTGCCTTCTATTAATAAGAGAGCCTGGCTTAGCCAACACAGAGCTTCTTATTGTACCGGCTGCTCCTCTGGGTAAAAACAGTACTGAGAGCAGAAAGGCAGGTGAACTGCACACTAGCATGGTTTGTCTCATGGCCAACAGACAAAAGGCTGTGGACACTGCAGTTAAAAGCTGTAACATGCATTCCTATTTTCTATCCATGCTACTCCTTTGTTTACAGTTTTGACTGTTTATACTTTCTTGCCCTGAGGGAAAGAGAATTAGATGTTAACACAGGCAGCAAAGAAAAGCTTCTGCTCTTCTCAAATTGATCTTTTGCCTCAACACCAAAAAAACTATTATTCTTACCCCCATTTAAAAGACTGCTGCTGATGGAAAAAGCAAAAAGAAAACATTTTTATGTTTCATTTGCTACTTACGTGTCAAGTAGGAGCAACGCGGTTATTCTGGTGGGCTAAAGATAAAAGCAACACAAAATTTTACGGAGAGAAACACCATCATCCCACTGAGATAGTTGAAGAGAGAACAAAAAAAGCCTCTTCAGACCGGGGTCTAAGGAGTGAACTTTAAGCTGATGGTCCTATTAGGAGCAGCTGCTCTGAATTAACCCCACCTAGCTGAACTGAGGCACAGGTGGTCCAGCACCTGTGCCTCAAACAGGTTCTTAAACATTTTCAGTAGTCCTTTTTTTTTTTATTCTCCTCTGTTTTTTTTTTAAGAGGTGAAAAGGCATTTAATAAATTAAGTAAAGATTTCTGCCCTACAATCCTTCAAACTTTCTTTAATGCCCAGTGTGTAATATTTTTGGCTTTGACTTTTTGGGCTTGTTTGGCCCAAGAAAATTAACAGAGATTTCTACAGAGAATCCAGGGTCTTACAGCAATACAGAAGTTAAACTGAGTCTACTTTAGGTATGCTTTGAAATTACACACCAGACTTAAGTGTGCTATTGGAACCATCAACTCTCCAAAAGGATGGCAAAGGTCTAGTAGAGAACTCGATTTTATTTTTTTTTCCCCCCCTCTGTGAATTTCTGTATCAAAATTTCCACTGCTCTTAACTGGAGCAGTGTTAAGTCTCTTTTGGCAAGTTAAGTAATAGAAGAGCAGGTGACTCTTCTGCTCACCTACATTTCTCCCCAGACTTTCAGTCAGAACAGGTGAACTACAAGAAGGAAATAGTTTAGGCACCATCTTTCTAGCAGCCCACCACCTGCAAAGTAAACTAAGAGGAGTTAAGAAGGAAATAGAGGAGATGGAGGAGACTGAACAATTGTCTGAAGACATTTTTATAGAAGTACGTGGTTATTGATGCAGTCTGGAGCATATAGCAACAAAATATGTAAGTGCTGTCTATGAGCTAAAGTGATCCTTTGCAGGGATTTCTCTAATGTAACACAAAGGATAAATTGAAGCAGATGAAAAAATAAAATTCCTTTCTGCTCCACCTACATTGTGTAATTATGATATTACTGATACAGGCTTTTATTCACATGTATTTGATTGGAAAATGTCAGTTATGTTTTAAAAAATTGGATTTTTATGCTACAGATTGTTCTTTATGGGATTACATTACTTTTCCTTTCCTCACTTCTTTCCTTCCTTTGTCTATCTTTTTTTTTGCCTCTTTTTGTTTCTTCTTTCCATCCTCTTTCTGTCTTTCATGGCTACTACATAGTGAATATCATGATTTATTTTAATTAAAGCCCCAGCATCTGGAATTGAGTGACTGCAGGGTGATATCAGTTTTCACCTACTGGAATCAAAACTGATTTCCTGCACATTTGTATCCTTTGTCTCATTCCTACCCACAAAGCCCTACAATAATCCAATAATCCAAGCTTCCTCTTAAACCTGAAAACATGACTGGGAAAGAGACAGCAGTACTGGGACTAGTTTTTATATGCAAGTACTAACTGTATCCATAGCCAATTGCTATTCAGGTAAATTCATTAAGTAGTGTTTGCTTTCCTCTCAGAAAAAAACCCCAAAACCAACCAAACAAAAAAACCCACCCAAAACCTAACAAACACACCCCCCCCAATTTAGGAATTTTATTAGTGCTGGTTTTATTATTCTTATTACTATTATTATTCTTTTCCTATGTATAACTTCTTAGTTTTTGTGGTTAGAGAGAAAACTTGAAGAAGAGGCAAATTATAAGAACCACAAGCACAATTCTATGGCATCACCATTTGAAGAACAAGTTCTAAATAACAGATTCCTAGAATCACTGAATTTCCAGATGGACATACTTGAGTGCATGTGGACACAGATCCTCTCTTTCTTCACCCTTCCACCAGTATTAGGAATATTCTTCTGCCTCTCATTCTTACACGGATGGAAAACTCCCCTTGCCTTGTACAGATAAGTGCTGCTGCCTGCTCAGCCTCCCATCAAGCAACAGAAAGCTCCCAGTATACAGAGGGCAGAAAGCTCTGTTATTGCTCTGCAGGTAAAATCAGGAGGTGTAGCCTTCCTACCCATTGCCATTGCACAGCAGGACTACCCTGCACCTCAAGCAATAAAACAACCACAGGGCAAATAAGTGGTAAGTAAGGACACAAGCTCAGCCTCGATTCCCATGAGCATTCTTTCTCCACCCTCTCTGTCAGGTTGCTGGTACATTTGTCCATTTATAGAGCAAAACATTATGACAAGTCTCAGGTGAAGAGCAGCTCTACTTTGGAACACTGGATAGAAATGCACCTCTCTATTTTATCAAGTCCTTTTATGTATTCTAGGAAGAATGGTGATAAATATATTAATCCATAAAATAAACTATTGATTATTGTTGCTGCTATGAAGGTCAGTTTTCCTGTATGAAGAATACTTAACTCAGGAGTACACTTTGAATCCCAGATAAACAAAAGCCTGCATGAAGCTGAGATTCCCTTATCCTATGGAAAACACAGTGCAATACAAGTTTTACTTGTTCCACTGTGCAGATTTTCAACAATGAGTTAATTACATCTCACATAAATGATAGTAGAATTCACAAGGGAAATCAAGTAGTCCCTAATTTGTTGACTTTCAACTGATTATAGCACATTCCAGTGCTATAGTAATTCTCATAGTGAGCTTGTAAGCATTTTCCAAACCAGAACAGCCCCTCAGTCCTACGTCGGTCTAAGCAGAAAAATGAGGGGTTTGTCCAAGACTGAAAATTACTGTGAAAAGGAAAACTCCAGAAGATAATTCTGAACAAAGAACACGGGGAAGCAATAACAGTAGTAATAATCTTCTTTCATTTTTAACACCTTTCACCTTGAAACTGTCTAAAGCTCTTTCAAAATGATGTATACAGAAGTAGCTTTAGTAGCTGCAGAAAAGGACTGGTCCCTGAGAGGGAACACAGCAAGCTGCACAAGAAGAAAGGACTTGGTGTTTTCTTCTACTGCAACCTTCCTTTCTCCCTCCAAAACACATACCCCATACAAACACCTTTTACGAAGCATATTTCAAGGATAGTTAACACAAAAATCCCTTTTCCCTTCCTATGAACAAAGAAACATTGCGGTGCTGACATAACTTCCCCTGTGCAGCTACATCATTGCTCACCTGGAACCTCCCATCATCCTCCACAGAGGTCCCTTGCAGCTTGTTGTCTTCCTTGGAGGTCAGGGGACTACAGGCATTTTACCCGTAAGGTCTAACTTGCTATTTTTTCAGGGCAGGACTGATTTCTCATCTGAGTGTTTGAACCAGCTCGTTCCAGCATGCTGTCAGATGTGATGCAAACCTAAGAAGTGCAAAACCACTCGATTAATAACAATTTTAGACCTAACTAAACTTTATTGATAAGTAATATTGGAGCATACCAAGATGTTTCTTCATACAGAAGACAATCCTGTCGTTCTGTCTTTTGTCAAAAAGAAAAAGGGTTAATTTACTGAATAAATTATTTTGTACAAGGTTTACAACAATACTGATGTTCTTTTCGCACAGAACTATTAATATTTTATTTAAATTCTAGTACTGCTTTCAAACCTCAGCCAATAATCAGGTTCCCATTATGCCCTCTCAGCAAATAGAGACAATCCCTGCTAGGAATATATATACCAGGGAATTAATTTTCTTAGGGCCTTTCTCCTTTATTCAGGGTGCCTTTGTAGAAGCAGAGCCTGCCAAAGACACTAACCTGGATTTTCTCTAAAGCCACCCAACTCTTTCTGAGATTCAATTTGCTTCACAACTAGAAATTCATCATTTGCTCTCTTTCAAACTTACATCCAAGGAGACTTCTTTTCTAGAACTTTAATCATGCAAAACCCACCAAGTCAACACCCCAGGAAGCATTGCATTACCAGCCAAATGCAGACCAGTGAAAAATGGAACGATAGGAAGAAAAGAGTATCGTACCTGATCCCTCACCTCCTAATCTGGCATCCTTGCTACAAAATCTGGGACCTTTATCAAATTTTCTCAGCAGACAGTACTGCAGGATGTAAAAGGTACTGAATCATTAGCTAAACTAGGAAGATCAAAAGATAAATCTTCCATAATTTTTTTTAAGATCATAGTCAGATGGAGACTAGATACACAAAGGAATCACAATCCAGAGGAAAAAAAGTGGAGGCTTTCCCCCTTGCAAAATGCCTTTAATACTCATCTCACCCACAGCACTGTACAGGATCATTTCTCAGGTTATAAATTTGGGATGAGAGAACAGAGGGATATTTCACAGTTGTTTCATTTGCTGTAAACTTTTTGAGGTGTATACAGATCTTGTAGCAGAAACCACAACGCTCGCACAGGAATGCGACCTGCCGCTTTTTAAAGTAGAAGAAAGACTGGCAGGGAAAATGTCCCAACTTCCCTTTCTTTCCAGCAGAGGCTTTCCACAGCTTTCCTCATAACTGCACATAAATTATGTACTTCCTTCAAAGTCAAGCTGTCCAAAAGACTACATAAACACAAGCTTGTGCATCTTCTTTTCGTTCACCCGCAGCGCTCTTCTTTGGACCAACGTTCACCCCCTAATGTGATGACTACACAATGCTTGGATTTGGTTTTGTTTGATTCAATCTCTGTTCCCTACAACAAGCTCTTCTCTTCATTAATTATCCTGAATTAATGGCAAGTGGTCATAGTGTAGTACCCAGGATCTATCATCAACAGCCAAGTAATAGCAGAAATCCTGACTTCACAGACTCGCCTCTTACAAGAAAGCAGAAATCTAAATTCTTTTGAAGTTTAGCCCACATGCAGCAGCTCATGGTGCAAACACCATAAGGACTGAAGTCTTGCGACAATCGATGCCATGAAGTACCATTTCATAGTAAAATTTTATTTCATTTTCTCTTGCTTTTGACATAAAACAGAGTGCTGTCAATATGTCCTCCTTCTTTTGACTGCTGATTGCTTTTTGAATCAAGAATTGGTGGCACAACTGATTTTCACTCAGTTGTCTCCATCGTGGTTTCTTAGGTGAAGCAGCAGGCAGAGAGCAACCCCACTTTCTCTCCTACCTTATATTTGGAGCTCCTTCTCCCTGTCTGTTGCCAGGTTAAGCAAACTCTGGCCGCTCCAGCTCAGAATTTCTTCCTCCAGTGCAGATGGACATCTGCTTTCATATTACCGACAGCAGCTCCACTGAGCTGGGACTTTTCTCAGTGCATCATCTACTGCTGGGCCAACATATCCACTACATACCATATCAGTACCACAAAAGGAGGTTAGACTGTCAAATCCAATTATCCTGAGCTACATCATTTGCAATGATGAGACATATATCCTGAACAGCAAAAACTAAGGCACTTACTAATTTACATACAGTCATGAACACCAGTTAGGACTGCCTCTGAAGCTACTTACGAATTAAAGTCAAAGTCATGAATTAAACTCACTCAAGTGAGTTTGGAGTTAACTATTACTTTGAAAATAGGAACATAGCCTGAAAATAACACGAGAGATTCTAATACAGAAAAATCAATGATAGTTACCACACAATCATGCTTCAATCATGAGCCCTCCATCTCCTGCTGCATGTAATCAACTATTAGTTATGTAGCAACTCTCTACTTACAACATAGCCAGCCAACATCAAAATCAATATTATTTAGAGTTGAGGAAGCAGCTCGTAACGAAGAATTCATTTGATGAGTTCCACAGACTTTGCAAATGTTACTCAATGTCTCTCTTAAATTTATAATTTTTCATTACTTCACAGAACATATAGTTTCCCACCAGTTACTAGTGCTGGAATCATTCCTTAATTAATCGTGGTTTGTCACAAAGATCATTTAAGACATCTTGTCTTTTAATTTTGCTTTGTATGTTATAAACAACTCAGAGAACACAAGTTTTAAATGAGTTTATTGGGAGAACAGGAGCTTTCAAGATGAAAATGAACATTCTGTGAACATCTGCACACACATATTTGAGTAATTGGGGAAAAAGCACAGAACAGAATGATATGACTAAAAACAATACACTAAAAAGCTGTGGAACATTGTGAGGAAATTTAGTGATTGCACTTAATAGTAGCAATTCTAACCATATTCTGATGAACAAAAATTAAACTGTCAAAAGAAGGAAATACCTGTAAAATAGTGTTTCTCAATTGTTCTGCTGTTTCTGAGGTCTTTCACAGTCTCTGAAATCCTGCCAGGGAATCCTAGAGATCACCAGAGGCAGGGTAGAGAAGCTCCTTACTGCTAGACCAACTCTTGGTCACTATCATTTGCTAATTGACATCGTATTCCCAAGGGATTCACACAACAGATTTTTGTAACTGAATTGAACATTGCTGTTTAATCATGCTGAAACTATTGAAGTCTTTTCAGGCAGGGCTTGGAAACCCTCTAAAGCCTTATGTTGCATTTTATTTCCTAGCAAACCTCATTCGGTAGAGAACGTGCATATCTCGGTCCTCTCTGTCTTCTCCTCTTGTTTAATGCCTGTCCCTTTCTCAGATTTCAGAGTCTGAGGTATGGGGAGATGAACACACTTCCCAGAAAAGTTTCCATTAGACTTGCAGATAAAAAAACCAACCAAACAAACAAAGGAGACAAAAAGAATATAATGCCCAAGACTTTTTTTCAAACAAAAAGTCAAATACACAGCAGTCAACTGTGCCAAACACTTTAGAAATGTAAAGCCTTGCCATCACAGCACACCTTGTCCCAAGATTTAAATAAAAATATCAATACTGAAAATGTTTTCTATTTATATTTGAGAACGCTCAGCAGCATTTTGAGATTTAAAAAAAAAAATAAAAACTACAGTTTTCAGTCAATTTTTATTTTGAATAAAAATATCCTACATCACTCAGCAAAGATTTCTCCTGCACAATTGATAAGGTGTTTTGGTTTGTTTTTGTTTTTCAGAAAAGACAACTACCATTTATAAAAAATAGACTCAAATATACGTATTCTTCTCAACTCCTCACATCCTAAAGCATTCTGCAATTTATTTCCCCACTTTCATCTACTGAGATTCAGAGCAGCCATGGGGTGATCATATGTTTTTTCAAGAATAGCTGATGAATACCTGAAAACTCTCCCACTGTGGGACATTCTGTTTTCTCAGGAATGAAAAAAGCAGCCAGAATGACACATTTTCTATTTCTAAAAATAAACTAAAAGGTCAGAGAAATCAATGAAGAAGAAAAAAAAAAAAATCACTGCTAAGACAGAACAAAACACAGAATACCAATTACATTTTGGCAATGTGACTAATGAGATAGCCAGCTAATTACCTGATTCTGATAAACTTTTTAGCAAATAATAATGTTATGGGTAATGCTTATTTCCTTTCTAACACTGCCATTTTTCATAATGAAACAGCATAATGGATAACATATGATAAAGTCCCTCCCTACCTAAGTGAGATTTTGGTTCCACTCTGTTAACCATCTGAAGACTTAAGTAGCTAAGCAGATTATTGCTGGATAAGGAAACTGCAAGAAGGGGTTTGGCTGGGAACAGGTTGATTTTTTCCCTGTATTGCTTTACACAAGATGGTAATTGAATTTACATGGCCTTTAAGGGAAAGGGAAGGAAGGGAAGAGGAAAGGAAGAGGGAGAGGAGGGAAAGAAGGGAAGGAAGGGAAAGAAGGAAGGGAAGGAAGGGAAGTAAGGGAAAGAAGGGAAAGAAGGGAAAGGGAAAGAAGGGAAAGGGAAAGAAGGGAAAGCATCTCTCTATAACGCCCACTTTTTTTTTTTGCATAGGAATTCACCTCCACATCCAAGGCTTCCTTCCTAATTGGATAATCGCCAGATACTACAGAATGAAGAGGTTAATTCAACCAACACATACTGTTCCAAAGAGATGAAAGTAAGGGTAAGTTTTTGCTTTTGCAGGTCCCAGTGCCCTAGTCTGAGTTCACATGAACTCAGATACATGGGAATAGTTCAACCAGTCAGAGGATTTTTCAGAGCACTGTGGATATTCAGCACACATCTGCTGCCTTCATTTCTACAACTGTTACAACACTGGGGTACAAGCATTAAAAAACCCATGTTTTAAATTATCTGTTATCACATGCCCTTCAGAGGCATAAAATAAATTCTTCTGAATAATTCCTCTCTGATAGGGATTGATTCATCACTAATCCTCAGGCAACACACCCACCACCCCTCTCCACCCCAGCACAGGAATGTGTGTTTATTGGGAAAGCAAAAAGTGCCTTGAAATCTAAGGGCAAATAGGAGCTCAGAAACCCTCAATTATTACAAGCTTTCTAAATGCTATTAAAATGCAATCTAACCCAAGTTGCAGAAAGGATATGTAATATAAAGCTCTACTTTTGAACCATGAAAACTCTTTGTAAATAATACAGCTCCATTGTTGCTTGGTATCCCTCTGTCTGCATCCTCTCATTCTCTTCTGGAAGTCCTTTCTGTACAGCTTCTAGCACTCTGAGATCCTGCTCTGTGGCAGGAACACCTGAGTGTTTTACCAATACACATCCTAACATGGCTTCTTGAATATCTAAAGTATGCTGCAGTTCTCTTTCAATTGTCTTAAAAGCTGAGATCTCACTGAGCTGGCAATAAAAATTAAGAGTAGATCTTGCAGATCCCTGTACTTTTTTAGCATGATAGAGATTCCAAAGAACAATCATGCACGAAAGGTAAAGCGCTGCAGTAGAAATCTTGCCCTGCACAGTAAACAAACAGCTGTTTATCACTGGCCTAATTACCAAGTTAACGAGATACTAATTTCTATATTCATAAAGTATGCATGAGCGAGCATCAGCGTATGCAAAGCAGAGCACAGTGACAGATTTAATAAAATCACTAGGTATTGGTAAATAAACATTAATGATTTTTAAACCTAAGAATCAGGTTATGTTCTACGGGAAGCTTGCAGGAGCAAGACGTAATTCAAGTAAGTCTAGATGTTTCAATACTAACAGCACTGAACAAGTATAAAGCACTTTATTTAGAAAGGAAAACTACAAAATGTACGAATATAAACTGGGGAATAACTGCACTGGCAGCAGCGCTGCAGAGAGGTTTGAAGTTACAACACAGCACCAAATAAGTCAAATTAATAATATGCAGGTGCTGCAAGAAAAGGAAGATTTTCTGGGAGGTCACGTAGAAGTACGAGCAGTAATTCTGCTCTCCTCTGATGATGTCACGGCTGAAGTGCTTCATTAGAAAAGAGCTAGAGGAATTAGTGAGAATCCAGAGTAGACAAACAAAAGTGCAGAGAAGTTTGGAAATCATAAGCTTTGCAGGAAGTTTGAAAAAAACCTTAAATTCTGCCATTTAGAGGGTAAGAAATCTCAAGAGTACACTGTTAATTCTTCAGTTACATAAAATACTGCACTGAGGAGTATAACGACTGATTTGCTCCATGCTCCCCTGAGGAATTTATGAATGTTCAGCTGACAGCAGCAGGGACTTTAATATATTATTAGGAAATCTTTTGTAATAGTCAAGTCCTGGCCATTTAAGCACTGGAACAGCTTCTCTATGAAAGCTCTGAAACCCATGCAACTGGCAGATTTTAAGAAGCAGTATGACAACCATGTTCCATGTGCATCTTGCTTTAGAGCAGAAGGATGAGATGGAATAGATGATTCCTGCATTTCCTTTCCAGTCCTTCACTTCTGTGATTGGCCATTCTTTGCCGATTCTGTATATATGGAGAGTGAAATAGTTCCTTAACATCTATCTTCAGCAAAAACTGGAATATACTACCCTCCTCAACCATAAATCCTTGTGTCCCACCTATGATGAAGCAGTGTATTCTTTAGGAATATTGTCTCTGAGATACAATCTGCTCCTTGCAAACACACATGCTTGCATGAGCCATGTCGTCGAGAGAGCGAAGCTATTGATTCAGAAGTTTTTTTCTTGTCGACTGGTGCAGGTGTTTCAGTAGGATGATCAATGTATTTCAACAATTCTACTGGAGAGGATGAAAAATGAACAATGAGAAATCAAATGGTGTGAGAGCTCGGGATCATGTCAACTCTGAGAATGTTCAGCCTGGCAAAAACATGATAAACAGCAGCTCTTAAAAATAGTTGCTGTTTCCCCTTTCTGTTCTGCTCCCCTGAAATTTGTTTTAAAAGTAATATATGACAAACTGACACAGGGCACAACATTACAAATCCTGGCGTGTCGGTAAAAGCCTGACAGCAGCTGGCTACCATACGCCCCGAAATAGTCTGGAGTTCTAGAAAATGCTAGAACTGGGGCTGGTTTCATTGTTATCCTCGTCCTTTTTAAGGAAGGATGGGCAGCCATGGCTCCTGCTTTTGTGGAGGTGGTAACTACCCCCCAAAATTCTTTACAGAAAAATGAGATTTCAGTTGCATTGAAGATGATGGACTTGATCTGATTTTTTTTTTCTGGGAAATCCAGAGCTCTGCATCATCCCTTCTCATCCGTTATCCAGGCTTAGCCTCCTTCTTTAAGACAAAGGAAATTCAATTCCCTCTTCTGCTCCCAGGGGAAGGGAGAGTACGTCTATGCCTCTCACATCGTGCTGAGGTGTTAATGAAATATCAGTAGAAAAGTTCATCACCTCAATAATCTATTTTTGGTTTGTTTGGGTTTTTTACCAATTTTGGGGTTGGCTGCTAAACTGAAAAATACGATACACACACAGATCTGTAAACTGCAGGTCATGAGCTTCCATATAATTAGCTGCCTACTTACAAGTAGCTGGATTTTTTCAAAAGTTATGTGACTAATGATAGTTAATAATGGGGTGTTGGTAGTTTCTCCATAGCTTCAGCTGAAACTGGCTCTATATTATAAACCTTTTTTCTCCCTGTCAAATTCTCCCCTGATTAAAAGGACATTCTATCTCAGAAAAAATCTGGAAATCAGTCAGATTTATTTTTCTAACCATCACCATTTCAGTCACAGCACTATTTAAAGTAAGCCTTAGATAATGATTTTAGTTGTTTGGGGTTTTTTTTCCATAGAAACTTAGGATCTCTTTTTCAGTACATATTTTGACTCACATGAAAGGATTTAGATGCAAAGGCCTTATACTATACACACAAAATGTATTCTGCGCATCTGAAATGTCCCAAACATTTCTTAATATCATGTCAAACTTCTAATATTTATTTCATTAAGATTTTACTTATGGAGAAAATAAACAGAGAAGTTTCTAAACTACACTTTACACATGTATCTATGCAATATTTAGTCGAGTAGGTAACAACTGGATAAACATCAATAAACTATTCCAAATATTTTCACTTTCCTTTGAATCTCTAGGACATTTTTATCTTAAGAAAAATCATATGCAAACACTTTTTAGATTCCTATCATGCTCTTAGACAGAAAGACTTTCTAATTTTCAAAGTCCAGTTCTGGTTTCAATGTCATGGTGCACATTCTATACTTTTTGATGCATGCAAATCTTGTTCCCAGCCATGCTACAGCTTTCTTGACAGAAGTTACTAGAAAACATTTACTTGCAGGAGATGGAAGATAAGTTGATCTCCATTAGTTGTTGCAGCTTTGCAGCTGCCCGTACCTGAGGGATTTCTGCATTTTTCTTTTCCCTTTCCAGAATGTCTCCAATTCAAAGTTTGTATTAAGAAACAGTAAAGGTATATTGTTTAGTGGCTGATGGTTTGCTCTTTCATCCTTTACGCTGCCTCCTAGTGATCAGATATTGCTTTTCTTGCCCCATTCCCTTAAAAACTTGATTTGAATTAACCATTCTTCAACTTAATTGAAGTTCTAAACTTGAACATCACCTATCACAATATTTCACCACCTTTTCTCTTCCACTTATTTGTTTCTTATTCCTAAATAAACTGCTGAAACTACAGAGACAATATAATTTTAGACTGAAATGCCCCCAAAACTATTTACAACATCACTAGCTTTCAGATCAACAGTTAGTACATCCCTGATTTAATTCTTTTTCTGGCTATGAAGATGACACAGAAATTTCAGCACAATCACACCTTCCGACTAATTCCACGTGTCTCGCATTTTCCAAAGTTCATTTTCATAGTTGTCTTACCTGAAATTTCCTGAGGAGTGGATAGCATCTCCCTGCTCAACAGAAGTAGCTCATTTTTATTTTAGCTGTTTGCTATTCAGTCTCTCAGCTTCCTGCCTCAGCTTAGCACTGTGAAAGATCCCGCACAGCCTCGTGAAAACTCTCCTAGCTATCAGATTGCTTTCCACTTCTTTTGTGAAAGTCAGGGCTACCACCACCCCAGCATCACTTCCATCTTGACTGTCCTCACCCTGTCCTCAGTCAATTGACAGTCTGCTGCCATTTCCCACAGCCCAGGTGAAGCTACTATCAAGTGTTTTCTCTATTAAAAAGTCTGTAACCTAAGTACTCAACCAGAACCTGAATACAAAGTCTAGTAGTGACTACCAGACATGGCTTACTACTGTGTATGCATTCTATGTATGCCTGATGTGGGTCTGTGTCCCCTTGCACTCTTCCCATGGTAGTTTGCACAAGAGGCAGAATTAGGCCCACGGTTCCTTCCAGGCTGTGATATTCAAGCTCCCTTTGCCAGCTTCCAGGCCTCTCAGCTTCTATCCCGCTACCTAAAGCCTGTAAGTTTTGTTACAAAGTAGAAAAGGAACTGTGGTGCTGTGCTGACATGCTGAGAGGTGTTTGCACAGTAGCAGAGGAGGAAAAGATGGAAATACGTAGGTGGGCCTTCCCTCACCTCAGAGAATCAACAGCGGATAACGGTAAAACATGGATCAATATGCAATCTGTCACAAGTGTCTGGTGGCTTATTCAGACACGAGCAAGGAAAGAAAGAATTTCCCTCCCTTGCTTTAGGGAAAGTGTTGATATGAAAACGATTGTCAAAACCGCATCACACAATCATCTGCTATCAATCCTTCCATGTCAGCCAGAGCTCTGGGTTCTTCCCAAAATCAACACATCTTTTCTAACAATTGAACCCTATGGAGTGCAAAACTACCACGCCAGCCTGTCTTAAAACATACCTTTTCCAAAATGTATAGCAATAAAATTATAACTCCCTGTAAGGAAAGAAGGACAAGACACAGTCTCCCTCTTCTGAAATTTTATCTGGAGTCTGATCAGGTTGGTCTCTCTGTGGACCTCAGTGGAGCTTAAGCAAGAGTCAGTGGTTCGCAGGACTGGAGCAGCTCGTGCAGCTACAGCCTTTGACTCCAATCACATTCAATGCAGGGATCTTATTGACCAATTCTTGTAACGCACCTAGTGTGTGCTCCTTCTCTTATCCAACAAAAAAATGCTCCTTGTCCTCCCATAAAATCACATAAAATTAATTCACAGTATCCTGATTTTAAGTCTGAGACCTCCACAGAAGAAGAAAAAAAAAAAAAAGAGTAATGCAGCTCCATCCTCAAAATGCTCTGTCATGGTAACACAAAATAGGAGAATAGACACACACTCTGAGAATTCTCACTCTTAACCTTCTCCCGACAAAACAAGTTAAGCTGAATGGCCCTGTTGTTCAGAATCATACTTAATGGGCATTTGAAGTGAGGCCTAATTCCAAGAGCTTGGGATGACACATTTCAAAGCATATGTGTTTTCTGCTTTTTGGCATGCGGGAGTGTCCATGTACCTATCGTCTTTTGATGGCTGTTTAGCTGTGACATTAAATAACCTCATTTCTCTCTGCTTGCAGCCTTTTGTTCATATCTTAAATACAGCAGTAGATTTTTCATAGCCTCCTGAATGTGAAATAGACTTCTCTGCTCCTTCCTTCCAGTGTGGTAATCTTGTTTCACTAACATTATAATAATTTAAAGTCATACTGGTATATCTTCTATTAAATAACTTGACAGCTGAGAACAGACAACACGATGCTACTAAAGAGTCCCTCTGGAAGCCTTAAAATCTCTCCTAGTTGTGACAATAACTATTAGTTATTGTTAATATAATAACTTTCTCTTATGTTGTATGTCCAGGTTTACTGTCAATCAATCGACCTGCACTTGAAAGCCTGTTTAATTTCCCAACTTTAGCAAGAAGAGTCCATGAAATGGAAATATAATAGCATCCAGAAATGAAAAGTAAACCACAGAGAAGCCATAATAATACGAACAAGTTAGCTAAGGGCCTGTGCTGGGAAAATGCCCAAAAATACTGCATTAAGTGAGAGGAGAGTGAGATAAGCAGGCAGTGGGATTTGGTTGTGGTAGAATGAAGCAGTGTGAAACTGCTGTAAATCTGCAGGATTGCAGACTTCCCTTCCTCCAGCACACTATGGTTGGAAGCTCATCTACAGGATCAGTTTCAGTAGGGCAGGAAGACGCTGAGAAAAAAGCTCCATAGAAATGTGTGCCTGACTGGAAAATGGAAGAAAACAAAAAAGACAAGTCAGAAAAAAACCCCACCCAAACAGAATCTTTGGGGGTACAATTTTCCTCCGTTGATTCATCGTGAAGAGTTCAATGGGCTCAGTAAGAACCCTTGAAATCCCAGGCTGAGACCACTGTGCCGCAGACAGGGACACCTCCTGGCCGTGCCTGTAAGTAGCATTTCACTCTGCCTTCCATTTGAAAGAGAAGATGCCCTGATGCAATGCCAGAATCTCCGAGAGCCCAATTATCCCAAATGATGTGTACAAAGGGCTCCCAGTGAAGCCAGTGGGAGCTACAGGTGCTCAATAATGAATCGCAAGTCAGTTCACTTTTAGTCACACATTAATTGAGGAGCTGAGCTTCGGGAAGCTAGATTGGAGTATTTGGAACTCGGCTCTTTCATGAGATAAAAGCCAAGGAATAAGGAGGAGGCTTGAACAGTTTACACTGAAAAGTCTCCCCATTTATACTTTTAAAAGTAGGGAGAAGTGGTCTAGTTTTAAAACATGGCTATTTATTATTTTTGTTTTCAGCCAGTGCTCCTCAGGGACTTAAGAAAAGCCCTGCCCGGCAGCGGTGAGTGAGCAATGTCCTGGAAGGCACAGAACAGAAGTGACGGGAGCGTCATCGTGGAAGGTGGCAATTCAAAGCCCAAGCAGCAGCAACAGACATGAGGATGCTATTAAGTGCCAAATCCCAGCACACTCCATCAAAAGCAGTTTGCATGCAGGTGTGAATTAGAGAAGGGGAAGTTTATCCCTCTGTTGCCCCATAAGCTGCTTGCACTCCCTATGGCCTCCCCATGACTGGCTTTGTGCAGTTTACCTGTGGTACAATTTATAGACAGGAAAGCTGTTTGGTTACTGGTTTGACTTCACAAAAGCCTTTTTTTGTTACAGTTGTTCACTATCAATTAAGTTAGCATGAGAAAAATCAAATGAATCACTAACAATTTGGCAACTGGTCAGTAAGCAATCCATGCATATACTGCTTCTGTTACCTGATGTGATCTATAGATGCTGGGATGCAGGGAAGTCTATTTCTGTTGTTCCTTGGGAAGGCAGTCACCTGCGATGGTAGAGGATTGTGATGAGTGCTTCTAGCCATCCTCTCTGTCAAGCAGGGACTGGTCCCTATCCCTGTGGGCACTTCAGCAGGGCTGCCTGGGCAAACTCTTTTTTCAAAGACTGTTTATAATCTGTCATGAGGAACACAGCTCTTTTTCCCTATGGAGCATAAGAAAGGAAAGACACTTCTAAGCAGGCAGAATGCAAAAAATCTTCTGGCTCGTAGACAAAGCTGAGAGTAAAAATGTTTCCTGAAGCCATCCTTTTCCCCTCTTCTACCCATCTGTCATGGTTTAACCCCGGACACCAACTGAGCCCCACAGAGCCTCTCGCTCACTTCCACCCAGTGGGGTGGGGCAGAGAATCAGAAGAGTAAAAATGAGAAAACTCGTGGGTTGAGATAAAGACAGTTTAACAGGGAAAGCAAAAGCCACGCTCACAAGCAAAGCAAAGCAAGGAGTTCATTCAGCACAT
>JANIJG010024556.1:0-46384 GCA_024611175.1 Megaceryle torquata
GGGAAACCACAACAAACAAACAAGAAAATGTTGAACAAAAGGTTAAAAGATTATTTTTTTTTTAAACACAGAAGAGTAATTGGCTTTTTATTTTACTTTAATGTAAGAGGAAGGGATTATTTGAAATATTAAAAAAATCACTCAAAATTTTGCACAAGGCAACTCCAGATCACAGCTCATATGCTTGACAAGTCTATTTTACCTGCATCACCAGCCAAATTAAGACTAAGTAATTTCTCACTGAGGTCGAGCTTCTGACAGTTCTTCCCTTTTCAGAACTTCTTATGGTTTAAATACTTGTAGTTCATTTCCAAGAAACAGGCAAGTACAGAGATAATGAAAAACAGAAATTGAGTGATAAATACATAAATCCTTATTATCATTCTAAGTGATAAATACTTACATGTAATAATGTAATAATACATGCAATCATGTAATAACAGTATAATAATGTAGAAACTTTTTGTTCTTAAGGAGTATCAGAAGGACTTATATCCTAGACAGAAATATGCAAAAAGCAAAAATCTTTCACTCTTGCTGGATCTGAGCACAGTTAGGGCAGAGGAAAACATTCAAGACTATTCTCTCCTATCTGCTCTGCAACTCATATCTTTCAAGACTTTTTATTCAATGTTAATGCTTCTATGAATTAATATCCCTAAGATACTTCTTCTTCATCGCATTAGGATAAAAACCTCCAGAGATTCTCATAACCATGTGCCTGGCTGCATATACAAAATCTTTTAATTAAATTGTATTTATACATAGTTGGATACATGCATAGACAGACAGATAGATAGATAGATAGATAGATAGATAGATAGATAGATAGATAGACAGACATCATTCTCTTAGAGAAACTGTCTGCTTCTGCCTTGAATGAGTGCACTCTTTGCTTTGTAAAAAACTGGCTGGATGTCTGGGCCCGGGGAGTGGTGGTGAACTTAGTTAAATCCAGTTGATAGCTAATCGCAAGTAGTGTTCCCGAAGGCTCAGTATTGATGCCTGTTCTATTTAATAACTTTATCAGTGATCTGGATGAGGGAATCGAGGGCACCATCAGCAAGTTGCAGATAACACCAAGTTTGGTGGGAGTGTTGATCTGCTTAAAGATAGGGAGACTACAGAGGGATCTGATTGAGGCACCAAGGCCAATGGTATGAGATTCAACAAGGTCAAGTGCTGAGGCCTACACATGGGTCACAACAACCCCAGGCAACACTACAGAATGTGATGATTTTGAAGATCTTTTCCAACGTAATCATGTTTCTATGATTGATAGATAGATAGACATAAATAGATTCATTTCCACATATGTATACTTGATACTTACTTCATGGCAGCTGCTATATGAAAAGGTTGGGAAGCACAGTACCTGCTCGTGACTGTTCATAGGAAATGTGAGCATGCCTGAGTTGAATAAATGCTGAGAATATGATGTTTTCTAGACTCAAACATGTATGCAATTTTTGGAAAAGAATTCTTGAGGCTACAACTGGTCTTAGAGTGTGGCTGCTGGCGACAGGGGATTAAAAAAGTAGGTATTATTAAAATTATCAAAGTTCTCCATAGTCTGTAACTCAAGTGAGCTCTTGAAGTATGGACATTGTTTTTAAGCCATCCTCACAAATTTCACAGTACTTTGTCTTAAATACTAAGAAGCTACCTGCTCTCTGAAGTACCCAGAAAAAAAAAAAAAATCTCACGTATATTATGACTTGGTTAGGCCAAACCTGTGGAACACCTATGGGCAGCTCAATACATCACTGTTAACAATGCATCACTGCAGGTATATGATTTGCTGATGTACAGTCTGCCTTTCTGATGTTTACAATAGTTAAATTTGTGTGCATGGCCACAAAACTGTGTTTTACTGAAACTTATTAATCTAATTCCTCTGACCTGATGACTATATAGAATGCCCTCAGAGCATTTCTGCTTCATTTTAAGACCTTAACAATAGTACATTGTTCTCTACTCTCCCTCAATATAGACAAAATGTTGTGGAAAATATGTAATGTATTTTACAAATATCAGCATTAAATCTTCCCAGTTTAGAGATTGCTAATAAATACAAAAATAAACTATTTATATGACTGTTAACGTAAGCAGCCATGAGTTCGTTTGGTATCGATTGATCCAAGTCAGTCTATATTATGCTGTTTACCATTTTCAAATTTGATTAGTGACAGTTAAGAAGCAGAGTAAAATGTGATTTTGTTGTTTTCTTATCAATAACATAGCAAAAATTTCAAGCATTGAAAATTTCCTTCAGAATTTTTACAAAGAAATGAATATTTTAAGAGCCTAGTACAGACTTATCCTAAGACAGTAGAAGTACAAAAACATTCTCTTCAATCATTAATATAAAATATTATGCCTCTCTTTGAGCCATACATTTTTCTACAGTGCTGCAAAGAACTTGTGCAATTGCAAAAATCTTGCTTTTAGAAAAAATCACAGTATAAAATAATAGGAAAAATGCAGTAAGCTCATGAAATCTAATCCCTCAAGTATTTTAGTTTCAGTAATATCAATTTGGATAAGCTTTGCTAAGTATTTAAACAACACTACTCTGGGCCCTCTAAATCTAAGAAATATGTTTTATCTATTATTTTGGGGGTTTTTTCTACATTTAAAAAAATCAGAGTTAATTCTATTTCCAGAAATCAACTGATAGCTGCAACTGATAGTGGTCTTACTACTACATGGTATTTTTGGTAAAATCAAAAGAGCATATTTTGTGAATTAAGTCATCCTTTCGAAGCTGAAAACAGTTTCATGAACATCAGCATGTTCTCATAAAGATAAAAGGAGCTATGGACTCACTCTGTATACATCTTTTTTCTTTTAAATGTCTTTAATAGAAATGCACAAAAAACCTATGAGAAATAAATGAATAAAAAGACTGAAATAATAGAAAACTGGTTTTACTCCATAGTTTCTGTATTAATACTTTTCTCTTTCTTTTCAGTGTTTTTTTTTGTTTTTAACAACAACTAAAAAAATACACTGATTGCCATAATAAAAATTAAAAGCTTGTATTTTAACTAGTATTCTTGTATTAAATTCTTAAATTAATATGTAAAAATAGGCTACGGTTTTCTTTAATAAATGGCTTTTTACAAAAAGTCAAGACTCAGATACAAAATTCATACAAACTGACAAGGTTTCAGCTGAGCCAAATTATATCAGTGATAGATTTCAAACTTAGTGAGCCTAAGGGTCAAATATTGTTATTAAAAAAAAAAAATAGAAAGAGATTCACAAAGTTATACAAACTCTCTAATCTACTGATCTGATGCCATGATTGACTTAGATATTCCTGGATACTTAATTAATGAAAAAACCATGGAAACTGAGAATAATTAGCACTCCAAAATTTTATTTAAAAAAAAAAAAAAAAAAAAAAAAAGAATCTTCAAAGGATGCTTTACAAAATCTTTTTAAAGGAAAAAAGAAAAAAAGGAATAGTGAAAGGCCAGCCAACCTAAAATGTGTTACTTTGTCTTCTTTTCATGACAAAACCAAACTAAAACTCAAAAGAAAATCAGTATTTTAAAAATACCAAAGAAAACATGGGAATAATTTATCTTCTGACAGATACACAGAGTTTGTCACTGTGATTAATCAAATACAAAACTGCTCCAGCTGTGTGTTGATTTTCACAGATCATGAGTCCTTGGGGTGAAACACATCAAAAATAACGTCATGAGGGATTTTAATGACTGAAAGCAGCCACAGCTTCTCTTGCTCCATGTTAAGGCTGGTGAAACAAAGGACTGGGCTCTACACAGGACTGAAAGGAAAAGTGAGACGCTTAAAGACTCACAATAAGCGTACTCCACCACTGCATCCATTTTCAATAGTTCTTTAGGACAGCTTGTATAATCCTCTGAATTCACTAAAAATTATCATTGTACATCAAGGAGAATTGCCGTTTTCCTTCCAGGATGACAAGCATAGGCAATCTTTGCATTTTGGATAAGTCTTTTTCCCTCAAGTCCCTCCACCAGATGGACACCTGTGAGTCTGAACTGCCTCCAGCAAGGGCTGTGAGTCTTCAAATGTTAAAATGTATCTGCAAAAGGATAGGGAATAACTTGTTTTCCATATCCCCTGATCAGAAAGCATGCTTAAATTGCTGCACCAGAAAAGTAAGTTAACAGTGGCAAACAGCTTTTTGGTTGTAAATGGTAGCTGAGCAGTAAAACAGAGTGTCTACAAAGGTGGTGGGGTTTCCATCAGTGGCTTTTTTTTTTTTTTTAGGAATAGGTATTTATGAAGATTAGTTATACATAATTGATCGTTCTTCTTTCTGATTTCTGTTTGCCTTCTGAGATGCAGGGCAGTTAGATGAGGAACTCCTCCAGCAGAACCCTCTTTTGTGGAGCTCTGCATGTACTCAGCAAGTCTTAGAAGAAGGAAAGGAAGAAAGCCTCACTTTGATTTTCAGTAAACTTCAAATAAACTAGGAGTAATAGCATCTCCCATAAACTCTCAGAACAATGGAAAATAGAATCAGACTAATGATCTGGACCCTGAACAAAGCCCTCTCCCAGAGCAAATTAAAACACCATATAGCTGTGCCTGAATCAATGAGCACCAACGCAGGTAGTTAACAAAATCAATAAAGAAGAAAACTCTGGCTCAAACAAAATCAAGCTCAAGCTGCCTTCATCTACTGCAATAAAAGTTTCACCAATTGCCTGAAAGTAAAACCAGTTTCTGTTCTATCAGAAAAATGACGAGAGGAAAAAGGATTCACCAAAACCCAGAGAGCTGACAGCAGCACTGAAAACTGGCTTCTACAAGACCTGAAGTTAAGATCTATGGCAACTATGGAATGGTTTCTCTGTCTTAATTTGTCATGTTGCTCCCTATATTTTAATGTCCTTTCCTCAAATTCTGACACAGACAAAGTCATAACTGTAGTAATAGGCAGCATACAAACCTGTAAAAGAAAATATCTTTCTAGTCATGCCCAGAACTTTGTAACTGAAATTAATTTTATCACGCTGTTTAACTAAAAAGGAGGAAGCATGTTTTGTAGAGAAGTGAGGATCTGTTGGTAATTCTAATAGTAAATCTAAGGAAGACCATTAAATCCAACTCAGGGTTTTCTCTTTCTGCCTCACAATGTATATGATAACAGTTTGCCACAAAAAAAAAAATTAACAGAAATAGTGAAGTAGCAGCTTTTCGCCTACAAAAAGCCTGTTTTTCTTTACCATATCTGCACAAGGCCTTTGCACAGCTACAGAAGCATAGTTGTACCACTTGCCTAGAAACTACAAAAGTCTGCTTATATAGGCATCCACACAACAAATTTTCAATATTCCAAGACCAATCAAAATTGCATGATTTACACACTTTTTGGACATGATACCTGCAGAAAAAGTGGCACTCCCCCCATATTTTTTTTCTTGTATAGTTGTATTTGGAGCCATCTCTGGGCTCCTCAGCAATGTGGACATCTTAGGTTTTTCTTCCTTTGAGGGGGGAAGGCTGAGGTGAAGCCAAGGCCAGGATGTTGCTGACATGCAAGCCCTCTCTGAATGGCTATGGAGACCCTGAGGAAGCCAAGGTTGCTGCTCCTGCTGCTGCCAGGATGGAGGGAAGAATAGCAGCAATGGGCACTGCTGGGAAGTGTGCCCCATCCTTTCTCCACTGGCTACTGGTCTCCTACTCACTCATTTTCTCTTTTTGCCCCGGTGACCAAGATCGCCGGGTCTAGGCAGTGGGGCTCTGGCCTTTTTACTGCCATCACCCTCTTCACTGACCTTGGCAACTGCTTTCTCAGCTTGTGCCTGGAGCTGACCCCAGACAAATCAACCTGCCAGCTCCTGGTTGCTTGACCAGCAGTACACACCTCCTTCAGCAGCAGTCATGCTTTCCAAGTTCTTTCCACTGTAATCTCTTTCAGCAGAGAAAACTTTGATATTTCCCACATGGCTCAAGTATCTTCTCTAGCTTGTATTTTTAGTTTTCCTATATAGAAACATGAAGTTCATTTTACAGAACTGGACCCTTTCTTTTCATGCCCTACTGCCTCAAATCAGTCACATGCCCGTTTTATGAAGCTACTTGAAGGTAGACCAAGTGTGCATTTAAATGACTTCTGCAGACACTGTGCCCATGACCTGGATGCCTGCTGCTCTCCCCTGAGTTTTATAAGACTTGCTATATTGTGTTACAAGCAATCATCAAAATACTCTTGATTCTGCTACGTCAAGAAAAAATCAAGTACTGATGCTCTCTGTTTTAAATAAAACACAGTTGTGTTTTTATTCACTGGTAAGTTGCTTCTGCAGCCAACGTTGAAAAGCATCCCATGGGGTAATTGTCACAAATCAAGAAAGGTGAAAGAAGCTGCTCTTTTCGGCAACTATAACACAAGAACGTGTTGCTAGACCACGTTGATTAGCTTTTGTCATCTTTACAGAGAAAATTGCTGGGCATTGAATAAAGTATGTGTACCTGTTTTCATGTATAATTTTTAAGTCATGTAAGCATTAAATCGTAATTCAAAATACAGATGGGATTTTGGAAACTAGAGCTTCAAATTTAGTTCTCTTTGATTACCTGCATTTTAAGGACTATTTTAGAAGTGATTTTTAAGAAATGGAATAGAGAACTAGAGAACAAAAAAATCAGCACAAACTCTGTGATGGAATGGCAATGGCTCTCAGATGAATAGGGGCAGATGTTTACTTCTTTCTAAATGTCAGTGATAAGCAATAAACTTCAGTTTATTAGTGACACCTCTCCACTATGGAGATCTGAATGCAGTGACAACTATGACCTAAAGGGTTATATTATTCCCAAGAATATAGATAGAAGGGGAGTTAATGTTTATAGATACTTGACTTTTCTATAGTAATAACTTTGTAAAAGGTGACTCAAAGATGGGTTATGAATCATGAACTTTTTTATTTAGCTTTTGAATGATATTTAAAGTTCATATCTGCCTTTAAAATAGAAATATAAAAGATAAATTTCCACTCCAGGAACTTGTCATAAAGAAAAATAACAGGGTACTGTTGAAGTGACTATTGTGTGTGATCTTGTTTTACAGATAAATACAGTCAGTCTTCCAAATAAGCTTATTTTCAGCCTTGTGTTTTATAAACAAAACATGACCAAATCTGGAGAATATTTTTGCAGCAAATAAAACTGGTCAATTAACTTGTTAAAAGATGTGTAAAATTTTCAGGGCTAGTCATATGCTTTAATATAAATACACGACGTTGGTTTTCTGTATTGACACTGGGGTGCAATTTAGAGGCTTTAATCTCAACTCCAGCTTCATCTTCACTACAGGAAAAAACAAAACAAACAAAAAATACCTAGAAAAAATTACACAGGATTTTACTGAAACACTTGTCTGAAGAAGTTTATGTCCTATCATACACATTTTATTCCTGAAGAATGATACAGTGTATAGACATATACCTATGTATATATTTGTATAATCAGCCTCTGAATTTTGTGCCTCACTTACTGAATGTACCCTAAAAATAAAAAGTGGGGCTATAGATAAAAAATTGTAGGAAATTTTTAATAACACATGCATTGTTAATGTTATTTTTTAAATATAGATACCATTTTACTGACATTATTTTGATTATATGCTCATGATATATATATCACAAAAATGTACTGGCATAAATTGAATATTCTTATTATTGGAACCATATAAAAAAAATAAGAAATCCAACCAATGGAATGAGAAAAAAGAAGGAAACATCTTTGTGATGCTTTTCTCAGTAATGTCTTCTGGATTAAGCCACTGAGGAGTAAACATGTAGGTCTAGACTTAACAAGGTATTTAGGTTCCCAGCTCCTTTTTACATCTCTTCTACTATTTTTCCCATTGATTGCTATGGAAAATCATGGAGCCAAAATACTTTGTTGGAGATGAAGAATAACATCTGAAAAAGATGACTGTGGATCATGGTGACAGACAGAGGAACACTGCCTTTCTTTCTCTTTCTGAAGTTCATAGGCTACTTTAGTTTTGTCAAAAGTAGATCTTTTCATGTCAAAAGGCATTCAGAACTAGATTCAATAAAACTAGATTCAGGGAAATGCATGAGACACATACCAAGAGATGTCTTTTGAAAAGATAGGGAATATATTTTCCTAAAGCGTGATGTAAATTTTTACTGATTTTTTTCTACTACTGTTTTTCAAGTAATTTGTGTATTTAATTATATAATTATTTGTTCTGAATTCATAACAAGTTTTCTATTGGAACTTTATATTGAATTAACATTTTACTCAGTCTAGATAACAAGAATAGTGGATTAAAATGTCAATACCTGTTTGTTTATGGCAATCTTAACAGGAATGATGAGCACCGTCAGTATGGCAACTTTCCTCCACTGATGACAAAGATGAAGCCTGTGGGACTGACAGAAAAGCTGCAGTACAGTTATGTTCTCTGTTTTTTTCCCCTAATACTGAGAAACAGTATTATAAGAATTATATACTTTACAATATATGCATAACTGAAAAGCAAAGCTTGAACTGCAAAACTATCAATCAAACATCTAAGGAAACTAATAGAATTAACACCACTGATGTGATTTTCAGGTTACTTTCCCTTAAAATTGATTTTGTTTCTGTACCCACTTTTCCTGCTTATTTGTTTGTCTGTAAAACAGTCTCCTGTTCTCTGGTCACCTCTCAGGCTATACCGTTCAAAAGATAATACATCTTAAGAAAGCAGAAGCATAAGCAGTAAGGACTAACACATCATTTCAGATGGAAAGCTGTGATCAATGCAATATTAGCATTAACTTTAGCCAGGATAGGGTTGATATTTCATCCTAGAAAAGACATCCTAGAAAAGTGTGATGTCTGGCAATGAGACATGGCTCAAAATCAAAACATCAGTGGTGCTCAAAAGTATTCATGTATCTCACCATATGAAGGAATTCATAGCAGCAAACACAGACATCAGCAACACTAAGGAAATCTATCGAGACTGTTACCCATTTTCACAAAATAATCAGAGCAGTTCCAAAAAATCCACAATATCTGATATATTCCAGAAATGTTTAACAATGCCCATTCTCAGATCCTTTACAGAAGCAGAAACTAGTAGATTTGCATGGTAATCAAACACATGAACAGAATGATAAGGTATGCACATAAAAAAAACCCTACAAGTCTTATAGGACATTTAGTTTATTTTTCCTTAATACTTTTGGAACTTCTAAAGTGAGTTACAATGGACACAGAAAACAGTTCAATCTAAATAAAAGTTTCTCAGATCTATAGAAACTGAATTTTGCTCTGCCATTATGTGTTTCTTTGGACATAAAGGACCAGACCATACATAAGTTTAATTAAAATCCAGATCTGCAGAAGTCAATAGTTCTGCAGTCACCTGATGTGCAGCTGCTGAGATGCTTCAAAATAAGTAGCAAAGGGAAAGGTAGAAAATAGCCGTCAAATTGCTGACTGCGAAATAAGCAACCGAAAAAGCTCGTTGCGTTCAACAGCACATCCAAGCAGCTGTCTGGCCCTGCTGCTCCAGTAGGAAAACGTCTGCCAAAGCAGCATTGAGCTCTTGAGTAAAGAGGAAGCTCTTTACAAAAGCCGAGACTCTCCCAGTCTGTACCTGCTTCACCCCCGTGCCCAGCGTGCGCTCTGTGTCACAGAGGGATTTTTAACAATTAGCAGCCAGCGTCCCTAGGGAAGAGATGAAATGCAACATCAGTAGCCGTAGCTCACTGACTGGCAATTTGAAAACAAATGGTTAAGAACCCTCAGGCAGACCTGTTGCTTTCACAACGTGAAGGTACGTGCGCCTCTGTGAATACTGACATCAACTGACATCCATATTCTGGAGGAAGTTTTATATTTCGTCCAGTTCTGAAAAGACTGACTTTTCAGGAGCTCTTATCTCGGCACCTTCAGGCACTGCCTGCTGCTGCCCGGCTCCGAGCCCCCAACCCTCGCAGGGATGTAGCCGAGTAGCGGCGGAGTTTCCAAACACAGGCTTCGCGATTTGAGCGTGAAAAGCGGGCAGACTTTTTTTTTTTTTTTTTTTTCTTTCTTTTTTAAAGGAGTAACAATGTCTGCCATCTTTTGTCCTGTAAGCTACTGGCTTATTACGGAATGATTAATGAAAAGGTGTGAAAGAGGCGAAAACAGGGAGCAGAGGCGGTGTTTAGTCCGGACTAATTCTTGCTGCCGGCTACCTGTTGAGGTGGGTTTACGCAGGCGCTTGATTATTTAATTGAACTCTCTTGAAAAGCCCTGCTGGAAGACACGACTTCTGAGCATCCCTAGGAGCGAAGGCAAAAAGCAGAAAGAAGTTTTCAGAGGTGGATACCGCAGCTTCGCGGTCCGGCGGGCAGCCCTGCGGAGGCACCTGCAAGCTAAACGGCGGGGGGATCCCCCCACCCCTCGTTTCCCCCACCCCTCGTTTCCCCAAGGGGAGCTCGGTCTCCGGGAGCAGTCGCGGCCGCTGGCGCTCCTCAGCTCCGCGCCGCTCCGCGGGGCGGGTCCGGGCGCAGCGGGGAGGGCGCGGCCGCAGCGCCTCCCCCGGCGGGGGCGGCAGGGTCGCTGGGCCCCGCGGGCTGATTGCGCCGCTTGCCCGGGGGCGGCTGCGGCTGCCGCGCTGTGTCCGCGCTTGCCGGCGCAGGCTGCACCCTGCCAGCAGCGGGGCACCCTGCGCGGCAGCCGCCTCCGCCCTTCCCTCCTTCGCCGCCGCCCCTGGCACTGGCGAGGGGGCGGCCGCTCCGGGTCGCCGCGGTGCCGGGAAGCAGCGGCTCTGCTTTCCATCCCCGGAAACTTTGGCTGGCGCGTAAAAGGGAGGATGGAGGCAGGGGAGCCCGCGGCAGCGGTTCTCAACCGATCCCGGGCTGTAGCAGAGCCACCCCGAGGGGAGTTCAACCTCTCCGGACTCCCGGAGGTGCAGGGGAAGCCCCTCTTCGGTATCGGCATTGAGAACTTCATCACTTTGATCGTCTTCGGCTTGATCTTCACCCTAGGGGTGTTGGGCAACTCGCTGGTGATCACGGTGCTGGCCAGGAGCAAGCCAGGCAAGCGCCGCAGCACCACCAACATCTTCATCCTCAACCTGAGCATCGCCGACCTGGCCTACTTGCTCTTCTGCATCCCCTTCCAGTCTACAGTCTATGTGCTTCCCACCTGGGTTCTGGGTGCCTTCATCTGCAAGTTCATCCACTATTTCTTCACCGTCTCTATGCTGGTGAGCATCTTCACGCTCTCGGCCATGTCTGTGGACCGCTATGTGGCCATCGTGCACTCCCGCCGCTCCTCAGCCTTGCGCATTTCCCGCAATGCACTGCTGGGTGTGGGGCTCATCTGGGCGCTCTCCTTTGCCATGGCCTCACCTGTGGCTCACCACCAGCGCCTCTTCCACCGCGAGGCCAGCAACCAGACCTTCTGCTGGGAGCACTGGCCTAACCCACGCCACAAGAAGGTCTATGTGGTTTGCACGTTTGTCTTTGGATATCTGCTCCCACTGCTGCTCATCTCCTTCTGCTATGCCAAGGTGGGGCAAAGTGGGTGGTAGTGAAGGGTATGTAAAAGGGATGGGGAGGGACAATGGTGGTGGGTATCCATGAGCTGAGGGGCCATCTCTGGGCACGTGGAGGGACGTGGCACTGTTGGGAGGCAGCAGGGCAGGAGTGAGTTTGTGGTACAAAGAGACAGGGCAGGTTTGTAGATGAGGATGACTGGAGGGGATATGTCTGTGTGTGGCACAGATGGGTCAGGACAGGGATTGCACAGGGTAGTGTGATGGGGGTGGTTCTGGTAATTACTGGGGTCCCTCTCCCTGATTTCCTTGTTGCAAAGCGCTAAGAAGCTGCAGTGCTCTGCTGCTTTATCTATCAGTGCAGCTCTGCTATTTTCTTGCACTGTTGTTTGAGTGTAACTCAAAGTACAACAAAGCAACAAGTTGTTCAGGCTTCAGACAAATAATTGCAGTTCTTTAAAATGAAGTGCACTTAAAAATGACACAGTCCACTGGTTTGGTTTCATCTAGTTAACATGTTAAGAGTAGAAAGACCTGATCGTGCTGCCTGGTTCCTGTTGCCTCAGTTGAAGTGGAGGGGCAATTTACCTCTGAGTTCAGCAGGGGCAGGTGGTGCTAGGGAGCACTGTGTGAGGACCCAGGCAGGAAAAAGCAGTAAGTAAAGGTGCCTGAGTAAGGGTATTGAGTGACTTTTCTGCTCAGGGGAACTATCACATTTTTCTGTGAATGTTAATTGTGGCCTTCGGTGCTTCCTGCTGGACAGGATCTGGAGCACCAGCTGCTACCTGCTGAGTTAGGTGGAGATCCTTGGGCTTCTGTGCCAGCAACCTTCAGTAGCAGGATTTCTCCTTAGGCAGTAATTTTCTGCAGACAGGATAGGTCTTCCCTTGCAAATTAGGACTGCTTAAGTGTTGAGAAGTACATTCTTTGATGAGCAAGTTCAATAGATGTAATTAAAGTATTTACTCTGAACAAATAATTTTATGTTCAGTTTTATACATATTACATCAGTTTAACTGTGATCTGCAAGGCTAGAACAGCACCCAGCTCTGCTAAAACAGTGTTACGCAGAACTCAAAGGACAATATTTCTAAATTACTCTGTGTAATGAAACAAGTCCAACCTGGCAAATGGAGAATGCTTGTCTTCACACATAAGCTGAATTCTTTTTTTTTTCCCTGGGTAAATACACTAGTATTTCATCTGCAGTGATAAATATGACTGAGCTGTGAGAGGGGTGAAACTTGCTGTAGCCATAGATCATCAGAGTTTTAAGAAAACATTACATATTTCAGGGAGAATGTTATGGAATGTACACAAAGGGAGCCTTTCAGCTATTAAGAATTCTTCCATTTTTTTCAAAGCCAAAGCACCTTCAGTTGCAGCATGAAGCACCATCCTTCAAAGTCTAACTATAAGACAGAAGATTGAAAACAAATTCTTTTAAAACTATGATAGTCCTACTTAGTATAGGAGGGAAATGAAGAAGGAAATATGCTTAAACAAAGTAAAACCATAACAAATAAAACAAACCATGTTGTTACAAAGCATCACTGTAACAGCAGATTTCTAAATATTACTATGAATATCTAGTTAAAAAAAAAAAAAACCCACAAAAAACCAAACCAAGGAAGCAACCCTGTGTGAAATACATGCCCAGAACAAGCTCATAAAATCAAGGCCACTTGAAATTACAACTAAATCTTGTGCTTAAATTAGTGCCAGACTATCCACCTCCCCTGGCACTCTTCCTTGATGGTGTCTTTTGAGCCTGTATGTATGATCCTGCTTGCCATGGTGTCAGTTGGGAAGACCCCACCGGAAGGGATGAGTTTTAGGAAACATCTGATAGCCCCACCGGTGTCAACGTGAAAAACACCATGACTGGTACGAGATATGGGTGGTATTTGTACCTTACAGTGAAAAGGCTCATTCCTGCCTCATTAAGAGCCACTAGCAATTCTCCAGCTGCAATATTTTGGTACATAGGGCAGGATGAGAGAGAAATTAAGGATGATAGTAGTTGAAAATCAGAGCTGAAGTTTTAAAATTTTCAAAGCCATTGTTACTCTCACAGGCTGCAAGCAAAGTGGCCATTGTGAGCTTCTACTGATGTTCCTAAAGTACTATGAAGAACAAGTATTTTGGCTTCTGAATGCATGCACAGTTAGAGGATTGCTGCTGTGTAATAACTTCAGAAATATTATAGAAATAAATGCATTAGTTTCTTATGGACTTCACTGGCTTTCATGGACTGTGGATCAGCTAAATAATGCAATCTTCTGATACAGAAGATGAAGACAAAGGAGTGTCATTCCTCTATTTGAATATATTGCCTTTTCCAGTCTCCTTTAAGGCAATTCTGTATCTTTCATAAGCAAATTGCAATTGAACTTTCAGTTTTGAAAGTCTCATTTTTTAGGCACTCTCACAGGGAGCTCAGTTCGTTCTCTCAAATTACGTTAGGAGAGATTTCTATTTTCCCCAGTGAAGAGCAATGCTGTTACAACCTACAAAGTGCTGAAACAGTGCTAGGTATTTGGAAACAGTGTCCTCCCACAAAATCAGAACTGGAAATCTCATATGATTTGCTTTTAAGGCAGAGATTTATGAGATTATGCTCTGTGTCCAGCTACCTGTTTCCTCTCTCCCACAGACAACTTTGGTTCAGTTTCAATCAAATTTGATAGAGTAGTGAAAATATAAGAAGGAAATATGTTTCCCTAATTTTATGAAAACTGGAGTTAATGAAGAAGGTGGAGACAATGTCATCCTCTCTTCTTAAAAGGAGAGTCAGTCACTGAGTTGTTAAACATCAGACAAGCATCTGAACACTAAGAGTAGCATCTACTTGTGGATGAGATGCCCTTTTTGGGAACATACAGTCAAGGAATCACAAATCTTTAGGAAATCAGCTTTTATTGGCTCACAAAATCACAGAATGGTAGGGGTTGGAAAGGATCTCTGGACATCATCTAGTCCAACCCCCCTGCTAAAGCTGATTCACCTAGAACACATCTAGGTGGATTTTGAAGAAGTCTTCAAAGAAGGAGACTCCACAACGTCTCTGGGCAGCATGTTTCAGGGCTCTGTCAACCTCAAAGTTTTTTTCTTATGTTCAGATGGAACTTCCTGTGTTCCAGTTTGTGCCCCATCGCCCTTTGTCCTGTCACTGGGCACCACTGAAAAGAGTCTGTCCCCATCCTCTTGACACCTGCCCTTTAGATATTGATAAGCATTTACAAGATCACCTCTGTCTTTTGCAGACTAAACAGCACCAGGTCTTTCAGCCTTTCCTTGTAAGAGATGTTCCAGTCCCCTTACCATCTTTGTAGCTCTCTCTTGAACCAGGAAACCCAAAACTGGACACAGTACTCCAGATTTGGCCTCAGTGGGGCAGAATAGAGGGGGAGGACAACATGCCTTGTCCTGCTTGTTACATTCTTCTTACTGCACCCCAGGAGACCATTGGCCTTCTTGGCTACAAGAGCACACTGCTGGCTCGTGGTTAGCTTGTTGTCCACCAGGACTCCAAGATCCTGCTCCATGGAGCTGCTTTCAGCAGGTCAACCCCTCACCTGTACTGATGCACGGGATTATTCCTTCTCAGGTGCATGACCCTACACTTGCCCTTGTTGAGCTTCGTTAGTTTTGTTAGATTCCTCACTGCCCAGCTTTCCTGTCCAGGTTTCACTGAATGGCAGCACAGCCTTCTGGTGTGTCATCCACCCCTTCCAGTTTTGTGTCATCAGCAAACTTGCTGAGTGTACACTCCATCCCTTCATCCAGATCATTGATGAATATATTGAACAAGAACTCAGAACTACTCTTGAACTCACAGAACTACTCTTGAAAGGAGCTTAGTACTCCAGCCAGAGGAGAATGATTATATAGTGATTAGTTGAGTTGCAGTGCTGCATTCTTGTGGACAGCCTGTTTTCTGTTTGTTTGGGGTTTTTTTTACTTATCATATTACTTTCCTTATGTTTTTAATACTGGATTTTTGTATGTGTTTCGTAACACTGCTACAATGTTTGCTCACTGATGTGTTCTTAAAGGGCACAGCGATAAATGATTCCCAGGAAGTTTCTAACAATTGATACCTGCCTGGGTAGTGCAATGTGGCAACTGATTTTGTGTGCCTCTGCTTTTGAGTACTCAGTTATAAGCATTCAGCCCTTGAAAGTCAGGCCTCCTTCAATCAAACCTTTAGAGTGGATACCTAAAATCATTAACAAACTTTTCCTTTTATAGATGTATAATACTAAAAGCTTTTTTAAAAGAATTATTTCTTGCCTTAAGAATGTTTCCATTATTATCTGTCACTGTAAACAGTCTGCATTCATGGAAGTCATGTGTGATTTATAGACTTGGTTAAAAGTAAGCCATAAAAAGTAGGAGCCTCAACATAAAATACAAGCTTATATGGTTCTTGTCTTAAGATACTGTATCTTAAATTTTGCTGAGCAGTGATGGAAGATTTTATTAAACTGCACCGAAAAGAAAAAATAAAGTGTATGACACATTAGTGACACACTGTAAAACAAAAGAGGGTGAGCGATCTGTTGTGACAATACAAGTAGTGGCATTACTTTAAAAAATGGATTGCAGGCAGTGGCACTTGAATTTAAATCAGGTTCACGCTATAAATATGGTTCAGAATAAAATGCTCACATTATGTCGCTGTTAAACAAGCAGTTCATTCTTATTAGGTAATGATCTTGGGCAGGCTTTCCTGCTGGGTGATTTTCAATGGCTGATAATGAAGGTATAGTCTGAGGAAAGATTATACACATCCAGACAGGAATACACTTTGCAACTGGCTTCAAATTTTTACAGTGTTTGGTAGACTTATGCGAATAGGTTCAGATATTTTTTTTCTCTCTTTCCTTTACTGGAAATATCACTTTCTCAGCTTCATTTGGTCATAGTCCCTCAACCTGGGCTCTCAAACCATCTTGAATGTAGTTCCTGAAACACCTGTAGGAAAAAAAAAAACAAAACCAAACACCATAAATGAATTGTGTGCAGGCAAAATCCATGTTCTCCCACATGCCATCAGTGATAGTTGTGGTAGTACAGTCTGGACCAGACTGGAACTTCTTGTACTTCTGTCATCCTGCAAGTCTCTTTACACCCTCTTTCACAACATCATAACTTTCTACCCACAGCACCCAACCCTCATCTCCAGAAAATAGGAAAGCTATTCCTTCACTGAGAGCCAAATAAGATCTCTAATCAACAGATACATGAAAGCTGGAGTTAGAAAAGTTTCATGTAAAGAATTTTTCCACAGAGATGAATTTTACAAAATGTAACACCTTATGAGAATAAGTTGTGACCTGATTTTTAGCAATCTGTGTATTTCATTCCATGAGTCAAAAATGCACGTGCAAATGTATTAGTGGATATTTTGAAATATGTTCTTTACAGAAATAACCTGAGACAAATTAAAGGGTATATGTAGAATTATCATTCATTCTGGTGAATTGACAGTGGCTGTTAGAAGAACAATTGGTTATTCACTGGCCCAAAAAAAGGATAATTTCAACAGGACAGTGAGGAGAGGTGTCTTTGATTTGCCTTGTAATGTTTGTGCATAAACATGGCTCTTAATATCCCTCTGGAGTTCTGTGTAAGTCTCTGAGTGCTGTTCCCCTGCTGTTGATAGGTAATTAAATTCTATTGCTCTTGCTGCTGGTTTGCATACCATCTGGTACACTGCCACATAGAGCCAGTGTGTCTTCACTGCAGAGACTTATTTTATGAAATATGTGTATAATCTGAAAAGGGTAAGTTGAGAAAGATTCAGTGGAAGATTAGAATCTAAATCTTCAACAAACCCTTCCACCTCCCCACCCACCCCTGAGTATGCAACTGATCATTTATATTCTACTGCATCTTTCACTGGATTGGAGAAAGATGCAATGCAAAAATTTGGGCTAAAAGTCTTGGAACAATAGAAAAACAAATGTATGTAACTTTAAAAGAACATTTTGCAGTTCTAATTTCTGAGAAGAGTTTGTCTGACTTTAGTTTTGGGCTGTGAGGGAAAATTACAGTACAGTCTCTGGGTGGTAGGTGATGGGATTTGCAAAGGTCCAGAAGAAACAGCTCATCATTGTAGGTTATGTGAAGGGGGTACAACAGGTGAATCAGCAGTGATGGACTTCACTGTATTTCTCCCAGGCTCCCAAGATCAGGCTAGCCTTGGTAGCAGCCTGGCTAGTGTTTCAGAATAGGGAGTGCATGAAGGGTTGAGTCTTTCACACAAAAACATGTTAGTGCATGGATAAGCACAAATGAACGGCACTTCCAATGTTAAGTGTTTACAAGTAGGGTTTTTTGGTTTGTTTTGGTTTTTGTGGTTCACTGGTAGCTAAGAAAGTGGAATCCACTGATGAGCTATGGTTATTCACAAGTAGCATCTTATTTCTTTTAATTCATTATGTATGTTTCTAGGACTGAAATGACAGAGTGGGATCAAGTCTAGAGGTCATTTTTTTCCAGTGTCTGTCCTGGTAGTGGTAAGCCATGCATTCCAAAGAAAAGAAAGGAAACGTCCCCAGATTATATAAGAGAATTTCAATTTATACCCTTTTCCCGATCCCAAGAAAATCCTTATACGCCCTAAAATTTCTTGTTATATTCCTTTTAAAAAATCCTTTTAATGCTGGAAGATCTTACCTATCAACTTGTTCTCAGTTCATCTTAGAGCTATGTAAGGTGCCACCTAACATCATCATCATCATCATCTAACTAAGCTGTACACTCTGTCAGTCTCTCTAAAAAATTCTTCTCACCATGTTTTAATTAAACCCTCGAGTTTAATTAAGCATCTCCTTTTTTTTTTATTCTGTATGGTTTGCAACTTGTTAAACACATTCAGATGAAGAGCATTTTCCCTGCCCTTCATGCCTGCAGATCACACCATATGAATATATTAGATTCAGTTAATAATGACTGCAGGTAAAGTAGGGCATGCACCTCTATACATCCACTATCCCACATCTTGTATGTAAATAATTATGTTAAAATTTGGACCCTGTTTTTTTTGAGACATATATTAAAAATTACTTGTGAAAAGTACATGACAAATATCATCAAATTGTTGACAACAGTCATGCCTCATGTCAAATACATTTTAGTATAAATTATTTTTGAAAGCCTAAGATTCTTTCAAAGATCAAATAGCACCAACATCCTGATTATATTAACTAAATATCCATCTGAAGAAAGCAAATTATGCAGGAGACTCAGAAAAGCTCTGACACAAAACATACACTTTTTATGTTACATGCCATAAGGGTTATTCTAAATTTAAAAAGCTTTGATATTTTTATGAAATAAGAATGTTAATTCTAGGTGCATAGTATGTTTTCATTTGTTGTCTTTTTCATTTGTAATATATATTTGTTATGCAATGCATATGAATTTTATATAGGAATTCAATTGTGGTCCGCTTCATGTCTGTTGATCCACACGGATGCAGATGTATAATTCCTTTGGATTTTATATGGTGCACTTTTGAAATGTACAAATTGGATGAGTAATGTCCATAAGCAATTCATGCAGCATTGGAGAGCATAATCTAAAATACATGGGTTTGAATTTTAGAAGATGGTGAAATTCAAGACGCAAATTTATCTTTTCAGGTTCTTAATCATCTGCATAAGAAATTGAGAAACATGTCAAAGAAATCAGAAGCGTCCAAGAAAAAGGTAGCTAGCTTTCATTACCAATGTGTATTTGTTTATATTTTAGTTTTATGGCTAAGTTAATTTGATATTATATTGCTTGTTGCCAAAGACGTAATAGAGAATAGGATTTGGTATGAAATATTTAATGCTGTATTCAGTGTCTCTTTGAACTTAGCAGGACTGGAATTTTTTTTGGTCCACGTTTTGTGTCAAGTTCATCAAGCATCAACCCACTACCTGAGATCCCCATATTTAGAACTTCAGAGAATCTGAAATTTAGTCATAGAGAGAAAACCTGTCTCTAATATTAAAAGTTGGGGTTTTTTCCTCACAGGCATTTTTCCCTAACTTGTAAAAAAATTTTTTTTTAACTAGCTGATTTTTTAATTGTTTTTTGAAGAATTCCTAGGTTATATGATGAGACTTGAAAATTAGGTTTATTGTGCTTCCTGATAGGAGTCTAATAAAAGACTTCTAGTGATTCTGCAATTCTGTTGATTTTCCACAAAACCTTTTTTCTCTTACAACCAGGAGTTAAGTTATATTCTGGTTACAAGTAAAGTTGTGAAACATCTTTAAAGCAAAATAGACACTTTGCGATTTAGAACAATATTTGAGAAATTTGTTTATATATTGAATTTGTCAGTTAATATAATATGCTTCTGATTTTTGAGCAGATTTGACCACAGCACTCATTTGACTAACTTCTCAGTGTATGAATGTGGAGTCAGAAAAAACCCTTAGGCTATAGCTCATCATTTGATCTGATCACTATTACCATATGGGCATGCAGACTGTCTGCAATGTAAATGAGATATACATGGTCTCAATAGGGAATAAGTAATCTATTATTTATGCATTCTCTATTTTTTTGAAAAATATCCCAGTCAATAGATTTTGATTCCCAGAATTAAAGCATTAAGGCCCTGATTCCATAAAATACTTAACAGATATACTTTTGCACTTAATGTTTTCAAGACCAAAGGTGTTCTGTACATTGCCATCTTTACTCTCTTCTAAATTATTCTCAAACTGGAAATACCTGTTCTTATCCTCTAAACACTAACTTAAAAATTGCAAGTAAAAGTCAAATCTGGCTAGAAACTAGCATTCATAGCATTAAAGCATAAAAGCATTAGATACGGCCAAGACTTCTTGGATGCATAAGGGTTCAGTAACCAAAGGGGGAAAAAAAAAAGGCAGCCCAAAACATCTTTTGCTTCAGAAAATAAGTTTCTGATCCAAAGGCCTGGCTTAAGTTTTTCAAAGGAACTCTGTTTTCAGTCATGTGCTGTCTCTCTCTGCTTACTGTATCCTTCTTCTTCTCCTTTTACTGTTTTGTTAAGAATGCATTTCAGACTTAATTATATATTTCTATCTCTATTCAAGCTGTTATGAAAATTTCCCTAGTAGAATCTAAAAATTAATTTGCTATCCATTGGAAAAAAAAGTTAATGAAAAACATGAATGTGCCTAAATGCTGTTTTTCATTATTTTTAGTCACAGAATCATACAGTGGTAGGGGTTGTAAGGCACTTCTGGAAATCATCAGGGTCACCCAGAGCAGGTCACCCAGGATTGTGTCCAGGTGCGTTTGGAATTTCTCCAGAGAAGGAGTCTCCACAGCCTCTCTGGATAACCTGTTCCAGGGCTCTGTCACCCTCCCAATAAAGAAATTTCTCCATATGTTTAGGTGGAAAAAAAGTCACAAAGCACTGATATTAATATCATGTGTTTCAGGTGGTTTTTATTTGCTAATGATAAACCCTAAGCAAACAAGGTAAACAAGAGCTGCCCTATAGCATTACCATGGTTGCAAGGAATAATGTTGATTTGGGAAGGTAAGCTCTGAATTTTGGCTTAGGAGGATTAATGGGATAAAACAGGTGTTGTGAGGTTTCCTCATGCAAAATTACTTATTCTGCAGATAGGAAATACCTTAAGTAAAATTAGGAACAAGAGACACATGATCAACCTCCGCTTTCAGTCTGTTAAAAGTCAGTGATTTTCTTGGTGGAATTTTCTTTTTAGAAGTTTGAACGACCTGAAGTGATACACCTCTTTTGAAGTAATTGTACACTACCCAGACAATTTGTTTTCAGTTAGAATATTAACACATAGAAGGGATCAGAAAATGAACTGCTCTTAATTTATACTTCCTCATTAGCACATACTCTCCTGATGATATCTGAAAGAGAAAATATTTGCGTGACTGTTTGTCAGTGGCAACTGACCTAAACTCCACAGGGCTCAGTAGAGGAATGGCTTGAGAGAACAGGTGACTCCTTGAGACTGAGTTGTATTTGCTACAGATACAATGTCCTTTGGTTCCTGTTGTGAGATTTTGCTAACAAACAACAATATTTTGTAATAAATCAATTTGGCCTGTTGCCACATTAAGTAAATTTTTTTTTTTCTGTAAGTTATGTTGTCATGTAGGTCAGTCTGAATTATTACTGAGCATTAATCAATTCAAGAAATATAGACCAAGTTCAATAAACTAGCAAAATGTCTATATATTCTCTGTGCTGAAGTATTTGTCACTCTTTGGCCACTAGGTTTGTTTTGACTGTGAAAAGGAGCCTGTATTATCTGAAAAATTATGCTGTAGAATGTTAATATAGTAATTATAATGGTCCATAACATAATATATTTTGGAATTAATATTAGGCTTTTACTGTGAGAGAGATTTAGTTGAAAGAGGTACTTGTTAGAGGAGTAGATATTAATTAGTCAAGCAACAGCAAAGCACTATCTGATGTTGCTGAACTAAGTGAAAGCAAAACAAAACACTGACCGTCAACCTCCACTGTGCCCTGTCAGAGTACCTTCAGTGCATGAAGTCAGTACTGACCGATGCTCTAGCTGTCTGGATGGATCTAATGAACTCATGTCCCTTCCTTTTCATACATAATGAAAAGTGGAATCAGGAGGCAGCAATGTGAGGATATTTTGTGTCATTTATTTCTGAATTCAGTGTTTGGTGGAGAGCTTGAATTTCCAGAAATTTTAAGCTCCTTATTTTTCCCTCTCTCCCCCTGCCCCTCAGTTGTATTCCAGAATGTTGTATGACTGACCCTGTGGAAACTTTATGTTTAATAAAGAGACTTTCAGAAAAGCCCCTGCTCTTTTTGTAGATACTTGTACTAAAATATAGATCATTACATTTCCCAAAGACTTAGGTTATCTTTATTTTACATCAAACTCATGGCCACCTCAGGAAAGATAGGCTTTTGTGTAGGGAATTGGGAACACCATTCTTTACCCTTGAGCAAAGTTATTTATTTGCCTTTTACTGTGGCATTTTCAAGGCCGAGGTTCTCCTTGCAGTAGTTCACTATGTTAAATAAAGCTCGTACAGGTAATAGAGTAAAATCAGTAATAAATATTCCAAAGTGCATTTTCTCTCAGTATACCTTTTTTTTTTTTTTTTTTTTTTTATCACCGAATAATGTTTTGGAATCAGGTTTAAAGCAGATTCTTCAAGTGCTTATCAGACATCTGTGTTTTCCTTTCCCTGTCTCAGACAGCACAAACTGTGTTGGTGGTGGTAGTGGTTTTTGGCATCTCCTGGCTGCCGCATCATGTGATTCATCTCTGGGCTGAATTTGGAGTTTTCCCACTGACTCAAGCCTCCTTTCTCTTCAGAGTAACTGCACACTGCCTGGCTTACAGCAATTCTTCTGTGAACCCAATAATATACGCATTCCTCTCTGAAAATTTTAGGAAAGCCTACAAACAAGTCTTCAAGTGCCAGATAAGTAACGAGTCACCTCTGAATGATGCTAAGGAAAATAAAAGTCGGATAGATACACCACCGTCTACCAACTGTACACACGTGTGAACTTTGAAAAGTCCTGTATGTTGGCTAGTCATTTCTGTGAACTAAACACCTAGAAAACAAAGCACAATGAGCTTTATCTTGGGTTTATCTTGATAAAGCTAATTGGTATTTACTGTACTGAAGTTGCGTTTGTAGCAAAAGTTTGTGAAACTAGTGTGAAAGAAAACAGGGTTTGATCCTTTGCATCTTAGATATCTGTGTCAAATGAAGCTCTAGGAGCTTTAAGAGATACCTGAGGAAAAAAAATATTGGAGATGATATATCTATATTCTTACTTACTAAGCATACCTAGGGTGTGTAAACATTCAAACATACAAGAAGTGAATAGTGATATGGACAAATAACTTTCTGTCATTTTACTCCATCAGATTGAAGAGACGGCTAATTTTTCTGTCTTACAGATAATAAATACCATAGTACTATGATTTCAGAGAGGAAAACTTTTGTTGTCTCTTCAGATTGTTTCAGCAATGCCTTTTCTCTTCTGAAAGTAAAGATGGGCTCTGAGTCAGAGTTGAAACAACACATGTACAATTTGAGGCAATTGCTTTAGAAAGGAAAAGCTAATTTTATCTGTTAAGCTGTCTTTTTAATGTAACATACTGGGTAATGATGGATTTTTTTCCACTTCATATGCCTGCCTTACTGTATACACAGAACTTCTGCGTACACTGTCTAAGGTTTTGTTTATAGTCTGTATGTAGTTCTACCAAAATGAGGATTTGTGTCTACCCGAGGGAAGCTTTTCTTCATGTGTTGCATGTGCATGTGTATGTTTTGTTAACTTAATAGACTTTGAGATGGAGATACAGTTTTAAATGTGCAATATATACATATGCTTTAAAATACTGTGTTCCATAAAGCAACTCTGGGCAATGCTTAAGTGTTTAAAAAAGCATTCCCTTCAAAATTGTAGGTGGAGCTTGATATTGTGTTGTTCTTAATTGGAAAAATTCAGAAGATATGTTTAAATCAATACAAAGTATATAAGGTAAATGATCCAGTTCTGCTAATTCTTAAATAAGATGAGCAGTTTCAGCAATTTTATAAAATAATATGTCTTTAAGAGGTAAACCACTGAAGAAATAGCAAAAGGGCACTCAGTCTTTTGAGAACATTATGGTTAGCTGGTGTAAGATAGGCTTTTACTTTTTTATTAATGACCCATAGCTTCATAAACTGTCAAAGGAACCTCTGGACATCCACAGGGGGCAACCTGTGCCAGTGCCTGATCACCCTTACTGAAATAGCTTTTCTTATCCCCAGTTGGGATTTCCCTTGATGTTGCTCATGATTGTTGCCTTCTTTCCTTTCACTGTGTACTTAATTATTCTCTTAACTAATACATAATTTAAGATGACAATTAAATTTTCCCCCAGACTTCTCTTCTGAAACAACTCATTACTCTCAGTCTGTCCTCATCTGTTGTGCTCCATCTCCCTGTCTGGATTAGTGGCCTTCTACTGGTGCTCCTCCAGTGTATCCATCCCTCTAATAAACTGGGGTGTTCAAAACTTATCACTGTGTGCCAGGTGTGGCATCATGAGTACTCCATAGGTGGATCACTTCCCTTGACCCATTGGCTGATTCTTGCTAATACAACACAGCATAACAGTAATTTATTGCTACAAGGGTACATTGCTGACTCATATTTACTTTCTGCTTTGCGAGCACCTTTGTGTCCTTTTCTGTTCTAATCTCTGTCCAAGTTTCCGGACTTTGCTTTTGGCTTTGTTGAATTTCATGTATTTGACAGCTGTTACTTCCATTCTTCCAGCTTATCAATGGCCTTCTGAAAGGTAACCCTGCTCTGCGACTTATCCACCACTCCCCTGTGTTTCTTATCACATGCAAGCTTGCTGAACGAGTCCTGCACCCTTGTCTGGGTCTTTGAAGATGCTAAATAGTGTGGGCCAGGTGCTCTGTTAGGTTCCTTTGTCTCCAAAATCTTGCTTTAGAAAAAAAGTTCACAACGGTGGAACCACAACAACTGTGGAGGGCTAGCTAACATGAAAATGTCTACATTTATGTGTCGGTGTTGTCTGTTGAAGATGTGGTATTGCATGCATGGTGTTTGTGTAATCCATTCTTTCATATGAAGAGTCTGTTCGATGATATTGCCAGGAACACAAAATATATGAAAAATACCTCAGCTGGAGAAAGGTTTATCTGTGCAGGAAACCATTTTAGGTTAGGATTGAGGTTAGGAAATGGCCTAGAACGATGTTGAAGATCCTTTGAGTTTTCAGATCCTCATCACTAATCACTCAAATTATTAAAGCACTATCAGACTTCATCTGAATTGATAACATATTAGGAGATTCTACAGCTGTGAAAATAATTTATTTTTCCTTTTAAAATTTGTTTGTGATGTTATTACTTTGAATAAAAAATTACAATGTAAATATATAATTGTAAAAGGTTAGCATGCTGAGTTTATTATCTCTTCTGGAAAAGGCTTTTTATTCTTAATTGTACGTAATTTTAAACCCAGATGCTTGATAGCATTGGAGCTACCTCTTTTTAAAATTTTAGGCTTGAGGGGTCTGCAGTAGCAAGTAATTAGAAAAACCCCACTTGAGTACTGGTGAGTATCACTAAAATTTTCCCCTCACTTTTCAGAGAAACCTTAAGAAGCTACTGACACTCCAAGGCTATACAGTTGGGCAGGAAGTTGTTGTGCCACAAAAATGTCTAATTTGGTCAGAAAACTGGGGAATGGGTGATAATGATTCCTTGCAACCTAATATCTGCTTTCAAGTTCTGAACTTCTTGTCAGGGATTGGTGTTTTCTGGTGGAGGGCAAAGCAAAAGTTTTTCCTCTCTTACTTGCCTAATATTCTTATTTACATCTTTTTAAGCAGAAAGGTTAATCTCAGTGTACATGAATTAAAGGGTTAAAAAAAAAAAAAAAAAAGAAAAATTTCTCTGGCTAGGGCTGAATTTTCCTCTCATAGAAAGATAAAAAATTCCCACTGGGTTCTACCCTGTTGTGTGAATTTTAAAATATTATTCTGTACAAAACAAAATAGGCAGAAGAGCTGATTACTCAAATTCCTCTCAAACTAAAGCAAGGTATGTGTGTGTAGTGAAGCAAATACTTACATTTCTCTTCAAATTCTTTTAATTTTTATTTCTCATAAATAGAACTGGAAAACTCCATCAGAAACTGCTACTTGCATAATTTTCAAATAAACTTCCTAAAATGTTGTTGTATGTATATTGCCAAAATGCTGCCTTTTTGTGCTGCTTTATGAGTGTCTCCTGAGGCTTAAAATATACAATGTGCTTAGAACACTGATGACAGAAGTATTGTACCCCACCAGATTGAGTAGTAGGAGTTTTTCTGTCCATCTTAAAACTGTGTCTTAGTGGAGAAATGTAGAAGTCTTTCCTTTTTCATAGTTTTCCCTGCAGAGTGGATGAAAGAGCTGTGGAGAGGCAGCATCTTTGCAGCACCTCACACAAATGTGAGGGGGTCTCCTTTTTTGCACGCTCTGGAAAGGAGCTGAGGTCATCTTCTGAGGTTGTAATAAGCCATTGAAGCAGGTTTCTAGCTAATTTTGTATTTTATGTATTTTCTGGGGTTTACCACTTTTGCCTTAAAAAGATAGAGAAATATCATTAAAATATTGCATCAGTAGAACTTCAACATTGTAAAGACTAATGTATAAAGAAGTCAAGAAATTATTCCACTGGGATTCTTTGTACAATGTTGGCCCAGCCTGCTTGTAAGTAGGTGTTTGAGGTATGATACAAAATGATTATAGCAGTGCTCTTCTTCAACTAATAAAGCCTAAAATACATTTCCAAGATATGTGTGGACCCAGATGTACACTATGCACTGCTATATATAAATCAGATTTAGGATCTATAGCCAAAATAAAAATAAAAAAATTAATGTCACTTAACCAATATACTGTTCATCATGTGCAAACATCCTGAAAAATGATGGGACTTGCTCACCTGCATGTTCAGCTATGCCAACTTCATGAGTAATTGTATCACCCATTTAGCTAATTTTGAAGAAGATAATAATTTTAATTGAAAATGAAACTACTGTGTAATGGCCACTCTAAGTCAGTCATTAAATTACACCATTTTCAGTGAAACGTATATGCTAAATATTTATGATATGTAATGATGTAAACACTCAGAATTGCTTAAAATTTCTATCTTGTATCAAAAAAATGTAGACTTTCCTAATATTTCTCATGTCCAAGGTAGGTAACAAAATCACATGCTATAATAGATTACAAAGATACGACCAAACTGGCTGAAATTCTATGTAAAAAGTGATTCTAATGGTATAAGGACCAAACTTCAATTTTCTAACTGAGTGTTCCCATTTGCAATTTTAATGTTCTTTCAGTATTTTGTATGATGAAATTAATTGGATCTTTGATTATTTACAAATTCTTCTGCAGTGTTTTTCTAAATGTAATAATTGAAAAAAGCATATTTCCAAATCCATTTCATTTTTTTGTAAGATAGAACCTTTTAATGATGTTTTAAGACCCTTTAAGTTTTGTATTCACTTTCACTTTGTATTCATGCACCTCTTGTCAAACCTTTATTATTTTCATAATCTATTTTATCTTCATTTAAAAAAAAATATTGTCAATGTCCCTGAAAGGTAAACAGTAAACTTTATATATTTAATGTTGCAGTGAAGTAAATTTCACTTTAAACCCCACATTCTAGGGAAAGTGAGGGTTCTTTTTATAAAATAATGTTGTGATTGCAGTATTTTAAACATTGTTATCTTCATGGTTGCTTCACAGTACAACGTGTCACATTGAACCTAATGATATCTGTGGTATTTTGTGAAAGGATAAAAGCAGAGAAAAGAACAGCTTCTAGATTACAGAGCTTGTGTTAGTGTTATGTATTCAGTACATGTGAAAAATGTTGAAGACCAGAAAAATAAAATTCTGTGTTTGTTTAAATGTCTAATGAATCTAAAGTAACATGCAACTGTTTTAAGACATACTGTGCTTTGCATGAATTTTCAAGTGATTTTTTTTTAATAATTCTGTACTGTCTCTGCTTGTCTCTATAATATGAAAAACAAAGTGCTTTTCTTAAAAAAATGTTTACATAATACTGAAAAACAAGTGATGCCCTCAGGAAAACTTCCAGAAAAAATAATGTACACAAAACTCAGTAGAGTGAGATGGCTAGATGTCATTATAGGTGGAAAAAACCTTTTTGAGAATTTAACTGATACAAAAACCATTCTCTTCTCCAAGTACTTAAGTGCAAGAGGTATGGTCCTCCTTTCATTCAGGCTGGTAAAAGTAAACTGAAATTGATGGAATTCATTGATACTTCAAGTGCAATTTAAATCTCTGTAATTTACATTTTGCTTAGGAGACATACAAACAGAGCCAGTTTCATGTTTTGAGTATGGAAAGAAGCAAAGTTCTTCAGTGATGTGAAATCCAAACCTATGTTATGAAAGTCTGTATGTGGCTCCACTTTTGGAAGGAGGCAGTCAAATCATTGCATATTTTTATGTGGCTTTGCATTAACATTGAGCAATGGCTATTTCAATACAGTAAAAATAGCTAGATGAGCACGATCAGTTATACATCCCATGAAATGCACTTTCAAAAACATAAGCAAATGCTACAGTATGGATTTAAAATGATGTGCACTTTATCCATTGTAATGTGCATTTCTTAAATAATAATTTGTGTGTGCATATATACTTCACACTTGTAGATATACCAGTGTACCTCAGCCAGATAGATTTACTGGATGCAGACCGAGTCTGTAAGTGCAGCATTCTGCCCTTGGAAAACTCTATACCATTTCCACTGCATGGTTATTCCATTCCCTCATAAATATCTAACCATATTTAAAATTTGCTGGAAAAAAAAAAAAAAATCTCTCCTTTAGTAATACATAAACTGAGCTACACAGATGTTTCTAGCAATATCTGCAGAGAATTTATCTAACTGGTTAAATTTAATATTAAGATTCTTACAGAAAATACAAACTTCTTGCTGATGGATTGTAGCTGTGACATTTATAGATGAGGTGATGGCATGACAGTGTTCCTTTACATGGAATGTCACAATTTCATAGAATCAGAGAATCATAAAATGATTTGGGTTGAAAGAGACCTTTAAAGGTCATCCTGTCCAACTCCCCTGCAGCGAGCAGGGACATCCTCAACTGGATCTGGTTGATCAGAGCTGCGTCCAACCTGACTTTGGATGTTTCCATGGATGGGGCACCTACCACATCACTGGGCAACCTGTTCCAGTGTTTCACCACACTCATTGTAAATGATTCTTTGTCTAGTCTACATCTACCTTCTTTTAGTTTACAACCATTACCCCTTGTCCTGTCACAACAGGCCATGCTAAAAAGTCTCTCCCCATCTTTTTTACAGGCTCCCTTTAGGTTCTGGAAGGCCACTATAAGGTCTCCCTGGAGCCTTTTCTTCTCCAGGCTGAACAACACCAAATTTAGCTCAAGTAAACTAGTGGGTTTGATATAGTAAAATGAAAAGTCATACATTTAGGGATGAAAAATATGAAGGAAGAGTTTGGTATTGTATTGGAAAATGATGATTCTGAAATTGTCAGCTAACTACACATAACCTCCAACTCTGTGTAACTGAAAGGACTTGCATAACCCCTAGATTAGTGAATTCAGAATGTGGTGGTGGTACCTGTGGTTATGTCACTGAAAGCACCATTGCAAACAGGGGTCTTTCACAAGGACATTTCTTACAATTTCTTTAAAAAAAAAGAGGCATCCAAGCTGAAAACTGGTAGCAGTTCAGCACAGAGAGATATGTTTATCAAATGGCCATATTACATCACACAGCTCTGTACCCACCCAGACAGAGGAATACCTGATGCTATGCCTCATTTAAATGAGTGGATGACATCACAAGATCCTATACAGTGGAATTAAGCTGTAACAGTTAAATCTGTAAATGTAGAAGTCTTTTTATTAAGCCATGGACATAAATAATCCTAGAATGCTTAATGAACAAATGCAATATATTATGGGTATATATCTCACTGTTTCTTACTTCATCTGGGTATTTCTCAAAAGATTTTGTGTATTTTAAATGCAAAATATGGGCTAGGTATTAGTACTGCTTTGAGGAAAAAAACACAGCTTATGTTACAGAGTATTTAGACCTGTTGTTCACAATGGCCCCTTCTGACCTTAGTCTATTTTAATTCTTACTCTTAGTTTTGTAATTAATAGTATGAGAGCTATGCAGCTATGAAGAAAATACATTGCAAAACTGAGCTATTATTCAGTCTACACGTCATCACCTGAGGATGTATCTAGAATAACTCCACAAGTGGGCTACATCTTGAAAAGATCTTACGATGATTACATTCAACTGAAATCTCTGACATATGTATCACCACTGTTAGAGAAAAAATTAAAATGATGCAGTGTGCTCTTCTCATTTTGCTTAATTACTTTTTGCCATAATTAAATGTAATCACTCGCATTACTTTTGCATAGCAATTTATCATTTTCACGACAACTATGAGCTGACTGTTGCTGGCACATTGGAAACACCTGGTGGTAATTGCATTTCACTCCATAAGTCAATGTCAAAGCTCTTTACCAACCTGTTGTGAAGCTACATTGGAAATCTTTACAAGCTGGAGGCTCTCACAATAATGTTTTAATTTCACCTCATCTTAAATGAAACCTTGCAAAAAGTAACTCTATACTGAACACACATGATCTGCCATCCTTTTGTTCTTATGTATGAATGGTATTTGTTGTATTTAATTCTGCCTGGCTAAAAAAGATGCAAATAGAACATATTATTTGCTTGGTGACTCAGATTTCTAAAAAGTGCATATTAATCAAATTAAAGCTCATTACACTGAATGCCTGTTCATGTCCTGCTTTTCTAATCTTTTAAAACCCCCCACTGTTACTGAAAAATACACTGCCTTTAAATTATTTTCATCCTTCCAACAATCAGTGCACATCAGAGAGAAGAGGGAGAATATTTTTAAGATGATATTTCATTTCTAAGAACTGTATTACACATCCTTCTAAGAGTCAAGAGAGTAAATTAGCAAAGTGCAAATAAGAGTGAAACTAATCTATAACTGCTGCATATTTACGTAGATGACTAAGTCAAGTGCATCCCTTGTTTTCATTAGAAAAAACAATGAAAACTGTTCCTTTTCAACCAAATTGTATTCTATTATCATTCTAGTTGTATTGTAACTTCTAATGTACTTACCAGAGCAAAATCAAAGTTATTGTTCAATTAATCATCTGGACTTTACTAAAGTAAACTTTACAAGTATGGTATTCAGTTCTGGGCTGCTCACCACAAGATACTGAGTTGCTGGAGCGGGTTCAGAGAAGGGCAACCAGGCTGGTGAAGAGTCTGGAGAGCAAGTCCTTTGAGGAGAGGCTGAGGGAACTGGGATTCTTCAGTTTGGAGAAGAGAAGGCTGAGGGGAGACGTTCTTGCTCTCTACAACTACCTGAAAGGAGGTTGTATGGAGGTGGGTGTGGTCTCTTCTCTCACATAAATAATGACAGGACTAGAGGAAATGGTCTGAAGTTGCACCAGGGAATGTTTAGACTGGATATTAGGAAGAATTTCTTTACTGAAGGAGTAGTCAGGTGTTGGAATGGGCTGCTCAGGGAGGTGGTGGAGTCCCTGGAGGTATTCAAAACACGTGTAGATGAGACAATTCAGGACATGCTCTAGTGGGGTGGTGAGGTGGTTTTTTGTGTGGCGGTTTTTTTGTTGGTTTGAGGTTTTTTTTTGTTGATGGTTAGACCCAGTGATCTTAGAGGTCTTCTCCAGCCATGACAATTCTAAAAAATAACAGAAGGAAAATAAAGCTGTGAATATGTAACAGTGAAATATACTGAAAGAAGTAAGTGGGATACTGGTGATGACAACTATTACTGGGCAGCTGGAGTTGTATTTCTTGGGATGAAACACTATATAGAATCACAGAATCATAGAACACCAAGTTTAAAGGGATCTCAAGAATACAACCTTTCTGGCAAAAGCACAGTCATATCATTTAGCAGGTCAGTAATCTTTCCTACCAACCATAGCTCTGTTATGATACGTCACTTTTTTTTTTTTTTTTTTTTTTTAATCTGATCTAGCTTCTCAGGAAATTACTGAGTCTTTCCAATTATTTCAGTGGAAATCAGATCTGACTCCCTCTCCCACTGCAAAATAGTGTTTAAATTGCTTCTTTTTCTGTCTCTCTTCATGCTACAGAACAGGGTTCTTGTGAAGGCAGAAAATTAAGTATGCTCTAAGGAAGAGGAAAATCTCTTGATAGACTTTTGATGTCATGACATCTGACCTTTATATCAGGAAAGCTGCAATGTCTGTTGGTAGGAGACTTCACCCCATTTGCTGTCTTTTGAACAATACAAAATGGTGGTCTTAAATTCATCCCTGAAACTCACTACAATTCCTATTGCTGAAAAAAGAAAAAGGATGAATCTATTTGTTATTGGCCACATATTTGTTATTTGTGGAATAATGATACATTCATAAGTATCTAGATGGCGCATAAACATTTCATTACATTCTTTAATGCACACTGCATAGAGCATAGTTAATTCTAAAAAACAGGCAAAGTGTTTGTTCAATAGAAAACTCACTCGCATTTTACTATTGGTAACCCACTTAAGGAATCAGACAATAGTCTTTTAGAGTGGCAGCAAACACATATTAATCAGACTTTTAGTTGACAAAAGTGGAGGACATTTGTTCTTTCCTCCCCATTCTCTATATTTTATCTTACTATTGCTTTAGGTTTAACTTTGTACTTTCTGCTTACTTTCCTTTCCTTGTATGAGTCATATTTTGATTTAAACAAAACCAAATCACAGTTCTCAAGAACTAGTCATTTACATATCTGTTATATTTTATTAGAAGTATACTTTTACACATAGTATTAGTAATAAATCAGCCACATCTCTTTGTGTCTGTCCCAAAATCCTGCTGAAGCGGTTACCAGTTCTAATGCTGTGTAAGCAAGAGAAACCATCAGCTTATCCAAATATAAGTGACCAGCCTAAGTCAAATAAAGTTTCCACAGAGATATCAAACAGATGTCACCAGAACATCTCATTTTGCAAGCATTATCATCTCATTAGGAGCTCTGAGACATTCTGTTCCATTAAACCAGGAACAGGCAGGCTGGAGTAGGTATCTAAAACATTATGTGGCTCTGTGCATCTGTTTACTGTACTTGGTCATGCTTAATTCTCACTGCTTCTAACAAGGTTTTAGTGAAGTTAATTGTGTTACGAGGTTTTGCCTCTAAGAGCTCTGTAACTGCAGTTACAAGACTGCTTTGGTTAAATCACCTAAAGGAGTTATCCACCACATTCTGAAAGCTTTTTTTGATTGTATAGTATTCTTCACAGTTTCTTCCTTTGCTGTGGTATGAATACTTAGCATTTTTGTCAGCTGGAGACTAAATTGTTACACAGAAAAGTCTAAAAAAGGGCTCTAAGAGAAAGTTGTGGAATGTTTTGTACTAAATCCATGAACAACTGATGCAGAGCATTCATCAGGCGAGTATTCATGAGGCCTTCATTTTAACTAACGTGCCAAGTCACAATCTTAAAGGATTCAGTAGAAATCTCTGCTCATACTCCTCCTACCAGACCTTCATCTGGGCTTCTTCATTTGGTTCAGTTTGGTGTAGATTTTGACTCAAGACTAAACCATGTTCTGAAGTGAATCTGTGAGTAAAGACATGAAACACAGCTGAGATTGTCCCATAGGTGGTGGGAATGGCAGAGAGCAGCTATTTCTTACAGCTCTTCCTTGATGTTTTGGGTGCCCCATACACTTCACTGTAGCTGTGTCTATGTTAGTGTGGAGGATTTCTTCTTCAGTTCTGAGTTTGCCTCAGGTCTGTCCTAGCAGACACACTCAAATACAGAGGGATGCAGCTGGAAGTGTTTTCCTCCACTGAAGCAGTGCCCTGGGACATGTGCAAAGGCACATTCTTCCTCCCATATATGGGAAGACCTTCTTCTTCAAGGTCCTTGTTTGAGACACTGTTAGTAGCATCATGGCAGTGTGGAAGGCCTTAGAGAAATCAGCTTTGTGTTGCCTGCTAAGCACAGACCCCTTCTGTGTGGCATGGGCCACACCGTGACAGCCTCAGTGGTCTGAGATAAATAGTTACCCTTTTTTTCTTTACAACTCATCAACAATTTAACATAAAATGGAACTTGTAATTATGTCATACTAATGATAACGGAGCTGGCCGGACAACTTTGGAGGAATGTCATATAAACCTTGTGCAATGGTGACAGAGCAGATATGTCTGATGTATCCAGAAAGTTAGATATTATATATAGTTATTCTGTGTGAAATTTCCAAATATTCATTGTCTATCAGGAGCTGAGAAAGGATTTTCAGGGAGTTGAATATATAAGACAAGACCGTATTTTCAGAACTGTACTGTATAATAGACAAAATATGCTATATGGTACAAGGTAGTAAGCATTTCCTGTGTAGTCCATAAATAAAGAGGTACTGTAAAATGATGTCTGTTTTTGCAAAATGTACCAGACTATATCACTATCCATTAGATCAGCCTGAGGGCATGTTTCTGAGGGAAATATTTGCCTAATCATCTTTGCAATGTGCAATGTTTTTGTTTGTTTCCTAGCAGGAGCATAGGAAGTAATAAAAGTAAATAAGGTTAATATGAGAAGATTATGGATTATTCAACCTTTATCAGTTTGGGTGAGAAATAACAATATTAGTAATAGAGCTAGAGCTCTAGAGAGTCAATAGGGTGCTCTGCATCCAATTGTCCTACTATGGTGCAGACAGTAATCATTTGGGTTTCATAATGTGTTGCATTATTTTGGAATGGTGACTTACACAGCATGTTAAAGCATATTTTCAGCTGTGTTTTTACAACAGCAGTGGTTTGTATTTCTGTTGCTCTGCATAGATGGTTCATCTTGTATTTTACTTGCAACCAGAATGAAGTATTTGGAATATTGCATGTTACTGTAAGCATAAAATAAACAAAGCCAGCTGATGAGGTACCTGTGGGATCTGATTTTAAAAAGTGGTGTTATGGTCATAGTTCAAGATCAGAAAGTTCACAGCCTCATGACACAAACCACTGATCTGATATAAGTACATTTTGTTGGCTCTGCTTCAGAAACAGTTGACAGTTAACTCATTACTAGAAAGCTTTGTGCTGGATAAGGTTCTGTAAACTGGGTAAAACAAACATAAAAGTATAATCTGTCATAAACTTCATATTGTGTACTCCAGCATTTGAAGATAGGCAGTTGTATGTTCACATCTAGCAGGGATGAAACTTGTGTTGCTAAGTGATCGAATGGTGCCCAGAGGTAAATGACAACAGTCAAGCAACCAAGAAGTGCTGTTATAAAAGACATAAAACAGAAGTACTGCCTTTTAAAGACAGAAAAGCTCACAGCAAAAAGGCCTTTGCAAATTCTACTGATGGCAATGGCAACTTAAGACAACATGGTCTAATGAAAACAATTAGCAAAGTAAAACACTGGCTAAAGCTCATATGCTTTGCACATCCAAACTATTGAAAATTTGTCCTCCTGCTTGATCCAACAACAGAGCAATTCATAAAAAGAATCCAAGAAATGTGATAGTTAAATCTTCTATAAATTGCATACCTAAGGCCTGATGATGTCTTTAACTTGTATGGTATTTAATATTTGCTTAATGTTAGTGCTGGTTCTAGTGACTTCAGATCCTGTGTTGGTAATCTGTGAAGGGACAAAATGGTGCATCCTCCATTAGGTAGCCATCTTGCATGCTGTGCTTTTTTGCATTGCGTGCTTGCATGCCTCTAGCCAAAATTACAACTACCTTACAAAACAACAGCTAACACTTAAGAAAAGAGAAGAAAAACACCACTACAGAAGTATTTTTTATAATAAATAATAGTAAATTTTAACTAGACAAGTCAGGTTTTTAAATCTATTTACTGAAAAATCTGAGCATGTGGTTCATTCCCAAGCTGTTGATGTTGAAGTTTTGATATTTGAGACTGTGTTTGTTTTGACAGAACTACTTGTTTTCCTTGCCAGGATGCCATTAGAACCAAACATTCTTTATTATTTATTCTATTGTGAGAGAGTGAGAGTTTCTTGTAAAGAAATGAGCAGCTTCATGTACTACTAGACTGTTGATATCAATCTACACTTATTAATAGGTAGGAGAGTACCATCATTTTAATAATGAATAAAGTTGTGCACTTGTTATTAGACACAGCACATAATATTGGTTTGATTGAATAGAATATTTGTAACTGTGTACAGTTAGACAAGCTAATGCTAATTATATATGAATACATTTTAAGATCACACGGGAACGATCATTTTCTTTTCACAGATCTCTTTTATGACACCAGTCATAGACTTTCATTCACCTCCACTACAGGTCTCTCGAGGAAAGGGCAGGAATGGCAGGAGAAAGAAAGTTTGCATGTCAGCAGTGATGGGGTGTACTTATGCTCCCAGCTGATGTGAGGTTATTGCAGCAGTATGCTGATGGTTTAAACTGGGATTGCATCCACATGTTCTTCTGTTGAGGTCAATAACTTCGTATGTGAGCGAAATCAATTTTCAAGAAAGGACATCCAACCCTAATCTGAGGAAATCAAATCAAAAGACCAACCTTTGAAGAAATCAAAGGATGTACCATAAACATCCTCCTTGCTAGTTTGTGTATTTCTAGTTTAGTTTGGCCATCTCTTCTACTTTTGACTCCTTTTTGCCTTTCTCTTCCAGTTGAAGAACCTCTGAGAAAATAGTAGTGACTCTTGCTCTGAAGCAGTCATGAAGACAACTGTCAATTGTGATCAAGTGACAGTGAAATCTCAGACAGTTTGTAGGTAAAAGGAACTGCTGCTGTTTAGCAAAATATTTGGTTTAAAAAATAGAAAATAGAAACATTTTCTATATCAGGTTCTACTTTAAATTTATGTAGTGGTAATGAAACAGGCTCACAGCTGCTGTAAATCTTCCTGTTACCATTAATGTAAATAGCACCTCCTCAATTTATGCCTCTTGTAAATCTTCTCTAGGTATTATTTGTTTGAACAAAGACAGTGAGAAACAAGGAAAGGAAAAAAAAAAAGTAAATAACCTTTACCAGGAACATATGTGAAGTGGAAAAAGAGGCTGTATAGCAGAGAAAATATCTTGTACTTTCTGTAAAATTCAAAAGTTTTTTTTTTTTAAAAAGCCTTTCTTAGATCTTTTCTTCATTTTTAGAATGGGAAGTGTTGGCAGTTGCAGAAAAGTATGTGATAAGTGAATAGATAGATACACCAAGGAGTGCACGAAGGAATAAAAAATGACCCTTTCAGAGAGGAACAAATGGATTTACAACTGCACCAAACAAACAAACAAACAAAAACAAACAAACAAACAAACAAGATATGCATGTTTTATGATCACCAATGTGGGATAGAGCAAGAGGATTTACTTTTCACAACTCATTATTGATGGATATACATTTAATTTTAGTATTTGCTGGCCTGGTTCTTTCTCAGTCAAAACTGTAATGGGAGTTTCATGGACACCTTAAACTAATCCTTAATCAGATTCCTCATGAGTTTTAGCATATAGCCGAATGTAACTTGCGCTCATAGAAACATGGGGTGGTACTAGACAGAGAATAAACACAGGCAGGAGATACAGCCTGGGGTTTTTGACAGCTGTGCCTGCTTTATGTCATTGTAAAGTGGCTGTGAAATTACAGCTTTTCATTAGATTTCAGAGATGTCTTAGAAACGTCCACTAGCAAGGGTAATGATTAACACTAAATCTTCCTAGCTCATGACACTTTTTTTTTCTTACCTCTATTGTTTTTATTAGATAGAAAATGTATCTATCCCTTATTCATCCCAAGGGACTGCTTTGCTTCTATCCTCAAAGCTTAAAATTCTATAAGAAAATAGCCTATCTCATTCCCATTTAATTCTGGCAACAATCAGTTCTATGTCATCTCACTTCCCTGTCCTCTGTGCTGCAAAAAATAAAATTTCCATGCATTTCCAATCCATTTCCAATTGCCATCTAGGCAATTCAGTGCCTTCTGCTGTCTTCAGACCAAGAGTTCCTTAGCATCCAAGAGCATCTCCCACATAGTTTTGCCTTTATCTGTCTGCAAAAGGATGTAAGGTTCTAACATAACCTTCCTTCTTACCTGAGGGCAAGCTGTCAGTATACCAATGATCATCGTCCATAATTTGTTTTGTCAGGTTGCTCTGACAGGCTGTAAATACTCATATCTCACTCCTAGATCAGATGAGAAAAAAAGTACCAGCACCAAGTGTACTGCAAATGTGGTAACTGGTGGGCTGTTTATATGGATATTTAAAGTTAATCACAGCTGATGGGAAATGCTTCGTGCAGATATGTTTTCTGATAATAGGGATGTTCTATTTCTCCATTATTTCTTATTCTATTGGAAAAGGCCTTATTTCCTCCCTACTTTCTGTCTGTTGTTTATTTGGGCTTTAAACAATGAAGTAGCCTAGCTATTGAGTTATTTGACTAGTGGAAGTGCAAACTTTGACAAACATAGACAAAAACATGGTACTGGATGTTTATAATGTAGTCTTCAAAAGGGCAAGTCTGAAATATCAGAAATATTCTGAGAATGTGGGCAGGTGGAGTACACTTTGTGGCTGGTGTTGTTGAAGGGACTCACTAGGGACAGCTGGTTAGTTCCCGGTGAGAATGCAATTTGCCTTCTGCAAAGCCTTGTCTCAGGGTGCACTGCGAGTGCTTTAACCACCTTTTCACTCACCATGGAAAGTTCACTAAAATAATGTTATGTTATTCCCAAATACACCTCAGATCTTGTCACAACCCAGATTATAAAATCAAACAAAAATGTAGGTACAAAGTATTAAGTAGTCTCATAACTTCAGACACCTTCTAGAACATCTTACAAAAGACCCCTCACTCAAATACAATGACTTGACTTTCCCATATTTCACCAGGACATTTCACCACTCCATCCCTTGCCCATCACAGTCTTAATTTTCAGCAATATGTATACAATGAAATACAGAAAATAGTTTCATTGACACTGGAATTTAGCTGTGTTTTCAGAGTTAAGTTAAAATTGAAAAGTTAAGATTGAAATGACAATTTATTAATTTTTAAGTGTTGCAATTAAATTAAAATAAGCTGAATTTCTTGGTAATCTTAAAGGTAGTCCTTAACAATAAATGCTTAATGCTAAAGTTTTAAAGAAAGTATAACTGTTGAACTAGCTCCTGTCTCTGTTTTGATTGCTGAAACCAAATTGTGTTGAAGTTTTGCATGATTTTTGAGTAGCAACTAGGACCAGATGTGAAAATCCCTATCTATGTGTATTAATGTATCTAATGGTATCTGAATCTAATTAGATTAAAACACATATTCTTGATAGTTTCTATTTTTCTGTTTTGTGTCATATATTTTTTATAATACTAATGAAGAATTTAGAAATGTTCTGAAATTAACTTTAATGAACTTCCAATAAAAATTAGACATTTATATAAATGTAATAAAAATGGTAGCAACTCTGTATAAGAAAGTACTTAGATATTTAACTTATTTAAAATTTGTATATTAATTAATGCCTGTAAATATCTAATATTTTAGCAGAAGGGTAGTGTTAGCCTTAGGTTGTTCAAAACATAACTTCATATAACCTCATGAGGTTCATTGTGGCCAAGCACAGGGTCCTGCACCTGGGTCAGGGCAATCCCAAGTATCAATACAGACTGGGAGGTGAATTAATTGAGAGCAGTTCTGCTGAGAAGGAATTGGGGATATCAGTGGATGAAAAATTGGACATGAGCCGGCAATGTGCACTTGCATCCCAGAAATCAATGGGCTCATTAATAATGCAGCCACTCCTGGGCTGCATTAAGTGTGTCTAGAAGGTTGAGGGAGGTGATTCTGCCCCTCTGCTCCACTCTGGTGAGACCTCACCTTGAGCACTGTGTCCAGCTCTGGAGTCCCCAAGCAGAAGAGAGACATGGACGGACTTGTTGGAGCAGGTACAAAGAAGGACCACAAAAATTGTCAGAGGGCCGGAACACCTCTCTGATGAGAACAGGCTTGGGGTTGTTCAACATTAAGAAGAGAAGACTCGAGAGACCTTATAGTGGCTTTGAAGTGCTTAAATGGGGAATTATGAGAAAGATGGAGGGAGACTTTACCAGGGACTGTAGTTCAGGACAAGGGGTAATGGTTTTAAACTAACAGAAGGTAGATTTATACCAGATGTAAGGAAGAAATTTTTCACAATGAAGGTGGTGAGACACTGGAACAGGTTACCCAGAGAATTTGTGGAAGCCTCCTCCCTGGAAGTGATCAAAGCCAGGTTAGATGGATCTTTGAGCAGCCTCATCTACTGAAAGATGTTCTTGTCCATGGCAAGGATGGTTAGAACTAGGTGATCTTCAAAGGTCCTTTCCAACTCAAACCTCTCTATGATTCTATATTATTCAATATTGTACTTTTTAGGCGGTTTCATATAGAAATATGAACACACACACAAATTTATTTAAATTGTTTTGCTGTTTATGGATTTAAATTATAATCTAAATTTATCTACCCTTAAATGTATATTTTCTGTACTTAATTTCTTTTCCACCCTCTGCTGATGGAAGCAAAGATATTATTGTGCCATTGCTGAATGTGTCTGAGAATGCCATGCTTTCCTGGTTTTCAGAGAGGAAATAGGTTAAAATTATCACACTATTATAGGTAGCTTGAGTCTGCCTGTTGTCTAGGAGGAAAGGAGATGTGTGTGTGCCTCTACTACTTCTAGCCTGCAGGCTTTTAACTTGAAATGCTTTTCCAATTGTTCACTCACTCACAGTCTTTCTCTCTCTTTCCCTGCCCCTAACTCACTTTCCTGCTCTTTTTTTTGTTTGTTTTCATAATCTGTAATAATTCTCATCCAGTCATTGTGCTTGAAAGATTTTCCTGTAGCTGAAATTGAGTTTCAGTAGTTGAAGCTTTTGTATGTTTTGTTTTTCTCATGTTTACTTTGATCATATTATGCTGCAAACATTTGAAGCATGGACGTACCAAATAAATAGATGTGCATATTCTTGATGTGTTATACACATAGCTGATATTTTTTATCTATTATCTGTCTATCTATCTATCTATCTATCTATCTATCTATCTATCTATCTATCTATCATCTATTTATTATCTATCTATCTATCTATCTATCTATCTATCTATCTATCTATCCATTTAAACTCATTGAAGGCATGTTAGAGATTATTAAGCATTCAGGGATGGCTGAAGTGCCATAGTAGTTGCAGAAGTGGTGCAGGAAGCTCAGGGATACTCAAAGTAGTTAACAAACACTCAAGACCAACACCTAGTAATGATCAAGCTCTGTCTTTATCTGGGTTTTGAAAACAACTGGGGATAAATAAATTACATAAATGTATTCAGGAGCACAAATCCTCTAGAGTAAATGTCAAAGCAATTGTAAACCACAGCATCTTTAAAATTAACAGGCAGTACAAAAAAGCATGTGTCTGATACTTGGAAAACCAATTGATTGCTTTTCAGACATAGACCTGGGGAGAGGAAAGTGAATCTTTAAATGTCACTCAGGGAGGGGCAGAATGGGAAGGGGGAACTGAGAAAAGTCATACATGAAGCAGAAGAGATCTTCAGTGTATTTATGTCTTGACAGATGTACATATGATTAAGTTTGGCTGTGAAAAATATAGATGTCATTGCTGTTTTACTAGTATGAGACAATAAAATGTAATTAACTCACAAGTAATTGCCTTTCTTACCAGACAGTCAAGAGGATGATATAATCTTGCCTAGTTCCACTAGTAATTATATATGTAAAGGCAGCAGTTTAACTTGCTTCTATGGAATACAATAAAAAAATAAATCTTAAGTTTTATCCTGTAAATTTACTGACTTAAAGTGCCTGCTCTTAAAACATTTATTAGGAATTAAGTGTATGTTTAAATAGTTTGCTGCATAGTGACAGAGCTATATTGAAATATACCCAGCTCGTGTCTACATTATATATTGCAAAGCTCTGGAATAACATCAGAATAATTTCCAAATGAGGTAGTCCTACAGAATAAAGGCAGTGTAGTCATATAGGCTGTTTATATGGCTTGGTCAAGGCTGAGGACTATGCTGTGCTATGTAGGCATATAATTGTTTTATCTAAACTAGGAATCTAAAATAATGCTTTATTGTTTAGTACAGATATGGACAACTGCTTTTTACTGTTAACATGGTGCACACTGGACTCTCCATTAGTAGTAATAGTTGTTTCCATTAATTCAGTAAGGCTAAACAGAAGAGGAAGACCTAGTAATAGGTGTTTGCAAGCCCAATGTTTCCTGAAAACAGAAAAGATACTTCTATAGAAGTATGTATTGCCTATTAGTTTGAACATGCAAACTGGTTTAAAGATTTAGAGTATTTGAATAGCAATAAGGGGGTACTACTGTGAAGAGATAGATTGGAATCTGACAATCTCCTGCCTTCCTATAAAATAGTTACATAAGATGGGTTTGAACAGCATCTTGTCCACAGAGAGAAATGTTGTCTTTAAGATAGCAGAGGGGGCAGAAAAGGTACTGAGTTTATCAGCTTGCCTGACATCCATGATAATGAAAACCTAGAAAAGGAGAAAGGAAAGAAGAAAAATAGATGCTGTCAGTCCTTTCATATTTCACAGCCAAGGAAAAATACCTACTTTTTAGAAATGCAAGTACCTAGATTTTGGCTAGTGATTAAATATAGCAAAAGATCTAGGCAATGATCAATTTTATTTGTGAAGAATTTCAGACTATTAAAATTGACAGTAAATTAAATTCTCGACTGTACAGTTTTCCCCTGTAGTATACCATGGAAAGCAGCTTGAATTAGCAGCAACTGCAAGACCTGAGGAAAAGCTTGCAAAATTTCCTGAGTCCTACCTGACCATCCAGAAAATTTATAATTAGCCAGAGCAATTGTCAAACTGTTGCCTACCAGAAAAGTTGAAACATTTCCTTAGTAGCATCTTGATCAGTACAAATGCACTGGTTTTGGACAGGTGTTTGCCTCTCTGGGTTGGCCTAACAAACAAATGCCCCAACAGCACCAGCAGCTAAGGTGAGGTTGGAAGACCTGATGTTCTTCATGAGACCAAAAGGCAACATTAACCTAGTACCACATTTTTGACAGTGGCCAAAAGTAAATGCTTAACAAGTAACATAAGAATCAGGACAGGTTATGTGGTAATCCCTTCTAATAGTCTTGCATCCTTACCCTACTTTCAGCTCAGGCATTGAGAGTTGCATGGTGTTTCCATGTACTTTGTAATGCACAATTATTTTTTTCTTCAGCGTATTTGTCCAAACTACAAAGGCTACTGAAACTTCAGCTCAGTCTATGACTCTCTGGAGATGCCTAAATTTCAGGTTACCAGAAGCTGGGACAGTAAAACAGAGACATATTACTTTCGTATTGTCCAAAACACTAAGGAAAACAAACCTCAGTATGTGCCATAGCAGTGCAGACTTGATAAAGTTCAAGAGGTACTCAAAAGCTGCAAGGTCAGTTTTGTGTCATGGAGCAGTGTACTGCTGCAGGCTTTCTTCATTGTCAACTAATAAGGTTCATGACTGGGCATGACAAATAAAGTAGAAAGCCCTTGGCTTAGTTTACTTTAAAAAGGCAGTCCCAGGAGTTGCTGCCAGTGAGTCCTGAGCTGAGGAGTGTTGGTGGGAAGAAGCTGTCTTGTTCTTGTTTCAGAGGTCTGTGGGACAGGAGCTACTTGAAAGTGTTGTACTGTATCAAAGGAAAAGACAGTGACCTTTGCTGAAAAACCTTAATGAAAAGATTGTTTATAGTCCCTAGGATATTCCCCTGTGTCCTTGCCTTTCCTATACACTCCTGAATCATAACAACTGTTGCTGTTATGTAAAACCTCTGAGGTGTCAGCTTGCTTATCTTTCTAGCCCTGAAATTCTCTCTGACCAACCTCCCCCTTCTTTCCTGAGTCATTTGCCCTGCTTCTGTGCTTCCCAAATAACTCTTTTCTGTATATTCTGTCCACCCCTCCACTACTTAAGTCACAGGGAGGTTTTTAGAGTTTTCTGCTAAAAGACTGACTCAAGTGCAGCTCCAGCTGAAGTAAGAAAAAGTACATTTGTTAATTGTTCAGTTTCCATGGCATCAAAGACTTCAAGCTTTTTCTTTCTTGTTTTGACAAGTTGTCTTTGTTCTGAGAGACCATAGCGATTGCAAGTGGGTTTTATGCTGAATCCTTTCATGAGATCAGCTCCTTTGTAATCAGGAAATGGCAAATACACAGCTAGTAGGACTGCCAGGCATAAGGGTCTAATGATCTATCACTCTTCTCCACAGAAGGGGGCTAAGAGAAATTTTGACTGTATGACTGACAGGAAGATGCAGAGCTGAAGATAGGTTGGTGCTTTCTCTGTATGAGCTTTTTTCCCATTGAACAAGCTGCCTATCTGTGTGACCTGGAAGCAAGTTCTTGGTTAAGAATGAAGACAGAAGTGCTGTAAAGTAGTCATTTGTGTTATTCATTAGAAAGGATATCCCTGAAGCTTTGCTGAGTACATAGGTGCCTGGGCCAGACAAACCAAGATGGCTCTATTGGATATGAATTATTTTACATCTCCTGCTAAGGTAAAGAAAATCCTACTGTGTATTTCACATAGTTCTTGGGACTAGTACTGTTCTCTCTCTCTCCCACCTTACTGTCTGTCCAAACTGTCTTGTGTATCCAAACTATTCCACTGACCACTGAAAAGTGAAGTTTTTGATAAGAAAACATTGCTAGGTGGAATTCTTTGTAATATTTTTTTTCCATTCAATTACTAAATGCTACAGAATATACACTAAGCGATGAATCTACTTCACAGACCTAGGTGGTACACGATTAGTACAATAGAAACTTGTTCAGACTTATGAGACATAATTTTGATGATATGTATTAACATGATAGTGAGGTTTTATTTGAATCTGGTGCATGGAAAAGTATTGGAAGTTACTTATTTTGAACAGCTGATGGCCCAGATAGATTGTTTGTTGAGTAATCCTGATGAAGCTGGAAATGGGAATAAAAGAAATCCTTGTAGTAAGTGATAAATCCATCAACTGTCAGTCTGTCAAACTTTGCATACATTTATCCTCCACAGTAAAAGAAGAGGATGGTGTCATCACTTTTGGGCAGCCATGAGACAACCAGATAGTAGCTGTCTGGAGACACGTGATTTTACACAGTAACAGTGAGTCAGTCTCCCTTTTCCCAACCACATTTACTGCTGGTTTCAAGAGGACCATGGATAAGATCCTCACATCTGACCAACACAGAAGCACTCAGTGGGCATTGAAAACAGGTGTACTGATGGATATCACAGACCTTATAGTCAAATCAAAAGTATTCAAAACCAGAGCCTTTTCCACACCAGAGGATGTCAGATGCCCATCAATTTCTATCTTCTGCCTTTAGGAATAGTCTTACCTTTTGTCTCAGTGATGTGGCTATCTTTGAGAAATTTCACTGTGGAGAAAGTCAGATTTATCAGCATTTGTTTTTCACCCAGAAATAGGAGCATTTTCCAGGGTCTATTTAAATGCTGTATTTCAAAGGATGGGCAACCACAGTTTTATTTCTGCTTCTTTTTCTAATCAGATTTTGAGAAGGAAAACACAGCTATCAATTTAATGGAATGCTTGCTTTTCTGAAACTGATCTTTGCCACAGCAAATGACCAAAGGATGCTATTACCTTCAATATTTATGGATGTATTTCCTCAGCTGTAAATATGTTTCCTTATAAAGTAGACAATAAGTATTTTATCAGGGAAACAGACCTCTCATCCATTTCTATATTGCTGTACATTCTGGCATTGCATTTTATTTCATAGACTGGTTTTATAAAGCCTGAAAAGGAAGAAGTGACTAGTTTGCTTCATCCAGGGTGTTATTGTTTAATTTACACTGTTCTGATTTTTTTTTTATTATTACTTCATATGTGTGTGTGTGGTCTTGCAGTTGTTCTGTTATAGGAAGATGCAAAATTAAAATAGGGTAAATTGTAAGACACTTTTGTTTGGCATCTCCATAGCCCAAAGATTATTTGGAGCTTCAAAAGCCTCATCACTGAATTTCAAAACTATTGTTGTGGCAGTTTCCTTTCCCCTTTCCTCTCCCCTTTTTCCCCTCTCCTCTCCTCTCCTCTCCTCTCCTCTCCTCTCCTCTCCTCTCCTCTC